>JAGDQP010003154.1:0-61132 GCA_022664845.1 Lepisma saccharinum
TGCATAAAATACAGTGGCGATCACAGTGAGAGCTTCGACTCTCCTCTCCTCTCCCAACCCGTCTGGTCAACGTGGGAGCAGTAGACCAACTCCTCCCTTCGGGGAGAGGCCTTATCCAGTAGTGGATTGAATATGGATGTGATTTATTATTATTATTATATATGTATAACGTAACAGAGTATAACGCAGTTCCTGGTGCACAGAAATAGTAGAAACGAAAAAAAAAACACATCATACCTAATTAGTATGCGAAATTACGTTGTGATGCTACTAAGGCGTTTCGGGAATACCTCTATGGGGGAGGCAATTTCGAAACTTTAAACAGAAAGAGAGGTGGAATTGGCCCCACTTGAAACAAGAGCTAAATTTTGATGAACTTTTAGAGGAAACACTTTTTTAATATAACGTACCGTTTCTCAGCTACAAGAGACTATTAGTGGTCAACCTTGGCATGAGGTAGAGAGTTGTCAGAACTTTCGAATGCTGTAACTCAAAGGGAACAGTAAACAAAGGTTCGAAACTTAAGTTAAGTATAAAATTGTATACCCGGAATCAAACGGTAAAATTTTCGAAAACAGGGGCGTATCGGGAATAGTAGAGGGATCCAAATATTTAAATACAAAACAAGGGTTGATTTTACTTTCTTTAAAAGAAAATATGAAATTTTAAACACCTTTTAGAGGAAACACTTTTTGATATCTTGTACCATTTGGCAGTTAGTTCAAATGTTAACTTATCAAATTAGCTTTTATAACTACTAAAGATACTAGAAATCAAAAAGTGTTTCCTCTAAAAAGAAATGCCAAATTCATGTTTGTTTCAAAGAAAGCAAAATAAATTCATGTATATATTGAAAATTGTGATATATCCCCCCCCCCCCGAAAAGCACTATTCCCGAGGGGCTCTTGTTTTCCAAAATTTTCAGCGTTTGATTTAGCGTATCCCACTTGAAAATTAACTTTATTTTCGAACCTTTGTTTACTTTCTCCTTTGAGTTACAGCGTCAGAAAAGTCCCGAAAACACTCTACCCTATGCTAAGATTGACTGCCAATTTGCTGTTGTAGCCGTGAAACAGTACGGTATATTAAAATGTTCCCCATTGAAGCTGTTAAAAATTTAGAAATTGTTTCAAAGGAAGCAAAAATTCAGTCCTATTTCTGTTTAAACTTCTGAAGCCCCCTTCAAAGGTATTTCCGAGACGCCTCTGCTTTCAGAAGTATCATTATGCTTTCATACATATAGTATAGTAAAGACAGGTGTGTGGCTAAGGCTATTATTCCCCTGCAAATAAAAATATTATAGTGAAATGTCCGCCAAATATGAACATAATTTTATCAGAAAAGGCACTTTAAAATTAAATTTAAATTACTTTAAATAACTTGTAATAAATTACCTAGTTTTGTTATCGGCCAGACATTGGTTTAGATTTTATGAATAGGTTGTTTTGGAAAGTCCACCATGTTTGAACACAATTTTCTAAAAACAAATATATATATATATATATATATATATATTAATCTCTATAATCGACTATGAATTGGTATAGGTTTCACGGTTAAATGTTTCCTGCAAAGAAAACTGCATTCGGAAGATGCGTAGGCAGTTACTGCATATGACGGGAGGAGAAGAATTATGCACCAGCCTGTTCCAGGAGGTTTCGCAAACACATTCAGCAGGAAACATTTCCTTCAATTTTTTTGCAAGAAACATTAAAGAAAAAAAAAACATGTTTTCAATTTCAAGTCCTGTTTTAAGCCATGAATGCAATCATATTTCTGAAGTTTTTTAAGATCGGACGAACCCGCTGCCCCTGATAAAGTGGTTACAGTCGCAGACTGATGAAACAGGCAGACTTGAGTCATCCCCCGGTAGCACACATACGTTAAAAATACATGAATTAAACGTTAGTACCGAAACGTAATCTTAACGTTAACCGAAATATTCGCCTGTTCAACGGCTTATTCGACGTTGAATAATGGTTGAGAAGAAACAGTTTGAAAGCAAGAAGCGGGCGATGAAGAAACGGGTTCAGCTCGCCAAAACAGAGCATGGTTACTGTCTATTGGTATACACATTTTAGCTGGATTTTTCCGTTGCTTTCATCATGATATACAGTATTAAGTTTTCAACAGGAAATAATATAATCGTCTGATGTGGGATTCAAGGCTGGAACATTTCGCACACGTTGTTGGTAAATCGTCACATTATCTCTTCATCCGCGGTACCACCTTGACAGTCACTACTCTTTGATGGTATCTGAAGTAAAAGACAGTCTTGAACGCGGTTGTCAAAAATTCAGACGCGTCGTTTACCATCATGTAAGAATGAAAATAATTTTCTTCTATTTTTTATTATGTGCATTATTCCTCCTCTAGCACTTTGGCCATCGCTGCACTAATAAAATATGTATTTCTCAATAAGTGTAATATGTCATCTTAGCAAAACGTATATAAAGCGAAATCTATGTAATAGTTGAAACCATTTCACATTAACGCCCTGAAACTAAACTAAATATTCGTTGAAATATAGTTTAAAATTCAATCTCTTTTCAACATACAAATGAGAACATGAGAAACGTAGTTAATTTTAGTCTATTCGCTTTTAAGAACAATTTTTATGCAGTTAAATGGTAAGACATATGAAGCGTAATTTTGGGCACAGTTCAATATAATAGTTAAATACACGTCACTTTAACGTACTATCAACGAAATCAAATTTTCGTTGGAATATAGATTGAAATTTAACGTGTTTTCAACATTCAAAAGAGGACACAAAATAATAATGACATTCAATTTGCTGTTAATTACAAATTTTATTCCATTAAATTAGAAAGAATCTCATGAAAGGAAAACCTATACCTTAGTTGAAAATAACAGTTGAATCCACTTTCAACTAATATCTTATCAACAATATCAAGTCTTTGTTGAAATATCGATTTAAAACTAGATGTATTTTTTTCAACCAATAACGGTTAATCAAGTAAATAAACCAAAATTCAACGTTCAAAACACGTTTGTGCGCTACTCGGGATGTTGCCGGCCATACTAAGAGTTTATCTTAGAAACGAATGCCAAGATTGTGCTTCTAATAAGTGTCTCGATACTTCTTTCCCTATAAGAACATTCTTCAATGAACCCCATCTCTAAGGCTCGTGATAGTATGCGAGGTTGTTAACATGTTAGGGGTTGATACAACGTCAAGCCAACCAGAAAACCCAATAGTGAGCCCAAGGTCGAAAAAACTAACAAAAGACCAACGTGGGGTAAAACACATGCACATTTTAGGGATGAATTCAAAGGAATGCCAACCATAAGCAATGCGTTACAACAGCCATTGTTCCCTTGATTTTATTGTTATGTTGTCAACAGAAAATGGTTGTTTTGCCAAAGGCATTGTTATGTTGGTCCAACCTTATTTATTATTAGTGTCTGCAACGTTGTTGGTTTACCGACCTGAATTCGCACTTGGGCCAACCAATTTTATTATTTTTTCAACAATACGCGCGCGCGCGACAGAGTGTGTGTGTGTGCGTTGGCTAGATGACCACCAGATGACTTACTCCGGTACAAGTTGCCAAACCTATGTAGGACCTCAAGAAATCTCCGCCAAGAGGCCAGCTAAATTGCAAACTAATTTCGACCCGCCAGAAATTTTCGTACGGAAAAGTTCATAGGTGCTACGCAATGCAGCATTTATAGTTCTAACATGATATCCAAAAAGCCACCCGAATATCGGATTAAAACCGATATGTATCTGAGGTTCAGCTAGGATTTTCAGTGTATGTAAGGGCGGGGGAGGGGGTTAAATCAAAATTGGGAGGGTTTAAGTGAAGTTTTGTACGGTTTGTATCGATGTTTCACAGCAGAAATTTTAAAGTTGGAGGTTGTTTTCGAGATTGGGCGGTACCCCCCACAGGAGCTGGTATGGTTGAATCACTGGATATGGATTTCTTAATTTCGAAACCATGGTAAGTTTGTTTCTAAACGCTACTATACCAATGTTAATTTTCAAAATGTTGTTTGCTTTGAATCACAAAATACAAGTTCATGAATCGCAAATAGCCAATGATTTCGTATATTTGCTTCACAATCAAATCAGGAATTTGTGTATTATATGAAAAACATTAAAGTAAAAAAAAAAAAATAACAGTAACATGGATATAGAAGCTTTTGCAAACAAGCTTCTCAATTGTCTTCGTCGAAAGAACGAATGAAAAAAACATCTCCCACTTGGAGCACCAGAATAGCAGAGCAGTTGAGGCATATATTTATTAGGTAATTGGTATCAGGATACGCTCGCTACTTGACTATATAGTTTTCTTGTATCCAATTTCGTCCTGATTAGTATGATAGGTCACAGTTTTGTTTTCAGCTATGGTTTTTGGGGCACTTTTAGAGTGTTTTTATTATTATTATTATTATTATTATTCATATAATGTTTAGGACAGATTTTTCGATTTTGAGATAGACTAACCTGTTTTCGTGAGACTTGTCAATAACACAAAGGAGAGGACAGCTCAAGTGTAGCATGCCAAAGTGGTTGTTCTTGCAAAAAGGCAGTTTTTCAAAGTTTTTTGTTTGTAGTAATTTTTCAATAACTATTTTCTGATTTTGTTATTCTTATATGTGTCGTTAATATTCATATAATAAAACAGGCATCAGACTTCTCAATCACGTCCCTGAACGTCGGAGGCACGAATCCCATCGCAGCCACAACTTTTCACCCAAGGAACGTGTAACAGGAACGACACTACATATAAGCAAACTGAGTATGCATCAGCACTGAGTGCAAAAAACGTTCGAGAAAATAAAAGTAGCACTTCTGGTCGGATATTTTGCGCGTCGGTGGGTCGTATTGTTGGCATTTCGTCGGCACTGTGCAGTGTGCACAGGTGCCTCGGTTGGTACATCGTTGAACCGTTGTTGTCACGTTCTGTTGGCCTCATGTTGGGTCGTTGTCGTTGCCAACATTATTCCAACGTTTAGCCAAATGCACATTGAAATTACCATGCAGGTGGTTCTACGTTGGGTATCACTGTTCAGACCAGCGTTATGGCCAACGGCCATTTAGTATGTAGGGCGAATCATACTGGCCAACGTGCATCTAACTTCAAACCATACGATCTGATTTTCGTTGGCTCAAACAAGTTTTACTATTTGGGACTAATAATGTCTGCACATAATCCTGAAGTTATTATTAACATTTCCTAGAAACTAATTTAACTCATTATTGAAGTACGAAACGAACTTTTGTCCTTGATAATTAAAGTTTGTTTAACTGTACGGAATTTTGAATCATTGATGTAAAACGAAAGAGTCGGGAAAATCCACTGCTATTGAACCTTAATATAAGCTGCTTGTAATCTTCCGACTCGCAATATGCGCATCATTTAGAAATTGCCAAGATGCCCCTAAATAACTCAGAACTTTTCCTGCACTGAGCGGGAAGACACCTTGTTTTTAACAACACTAACCTGACAGTTGCTGTGCAAACAAAGCACGTAAAGAAAATAAGGGTATTGAATCGCAGTGGGTTTTCCCGCCTTTTTATTTTCACGTCAATTATTCAAAATTCATGGCAGTTTAACAAAATTTAACTGTCACAGACCAAAGTTCGTTTCGTCTTTCAACAACGGGTACAATTAGTTTTAAAGAAATGATACTAGTAACCTCAGGTTTTTGTGTGGAAGCTTTTGGGACAGAATAATGTCTCTAAAGTGTCTGCACACAATCCTGAGTTTACTATTAATATTTTATTAAAACTAATTGTACCCGTTATTGAAGGATGAAACGAACTTTGGTCTGTGAAAGTTACATTTTGTTTACCTGCATGGAAGTTTGAATAATTGACGTAAAACGAAAATTGCAGGAAAACCCACTGCGATTGACCTTTATATTCAGTCAGAATCCGTAAATTTTATTGATAAGACAGACTATCGATTTATCCGAACCTAGTATAGTCTACAACTAGGTAGTGCCGGACCTGAAGGGGGGGACAAAAGGGGGCCAGCGTCCCGGGCGGCACGTTTAGGGGGCGGCAAACAGCTAAAAATAAAAAAAAGCTCCTAAACAGGAAGTAAAATTGCCTGTTAAATTGAAATTGACCTAAACGTATTCAAAATGTCAATACCGGCGCGCTAAGACATGTTTTATATTATTCCATACAAACTACTTTCATCTTTAAAATTCAGAACCGTGATTCAAGTCAGGCAGGTTTACTCCCTTACTGGAGTTAGTAATAGCGCCCTAAGTAAGTAGGACATCTTACACAGTAGGGTGAAGGCTCTAAAGGCGAAAACAGGCACTTAAAATGATATATCCGTTTAGTGGTGGCGTAAGGCAAGTTAACTTGATTGAAGCCCTTTCGCAAACACAAGAGTCATCTGAGACGACCACTATTGCGTTATTGTGGTTGAACCCCTCCGGGAGGCAAAGTCCCTCCGAAAGCATGCATGAAAGAGATAGTGAAAATAAAATGCTGTTGATATCAAGACCGCCCTTCAAGCAAATTTAATTTCTAAGGATTGTATAAAAATAATTATCAACACTATTAAAAATACGCAAGAAATGTACTTCAAAGCACACCAAAACAAATGTAACCGAAAAATGTGGCATTAGTAAACTACCGGTATGGATATGTAAAAACAGAGACCAGCAATTACCTTTCCAGGGGCGTCCATTTCCAAACTGATCCCTTTCCATATTTACCAAAATTTTACTTTTGCGAAATAATATTGGAAAAGATAAAGTCATAACTCAACAATGCCAATATCTCAATTTCATATATTTTGTAAAAGGATCCGTTTGAAAATATTGTACCTTTTGTAGTAATATTACAAAAAATTTACAACTAGGAAAATACATCATTTGTACTTTTTGTAATAAAATATTAGACACGTTACGTATTAGTAAATCGTAGGGAAGTTTGCAATTTGTTCACAAGACCTCTGAAAGATTTATATTCCTTTATGGAAGTAAGAACTCATGTAAGAAATGATATATGATCCTTTGCAAATGAATCCATCTAATCCTTTGCTGATGAGCCTAATCCATCACTCTTGCACATCAGCTCCCCTTAACTTATTCCACTACTTCCTTACTACTGTTACCCAGTTCTTCAGTTTTCCGCTATCTTGCATTGATAAAAGTTATATACGCATCATCGCCAAGTATTTATTTGCTCAACGCATTTTCGTAGGTTTGGGGAGGTTTTACGCAGAAGGTTGCGACTAGTGGCAGCTATAAATGTTAGAAGCCCTGAAATTATTTATTTTGAACTTTATTTTAACACAGAAAAATAATATCTTGGACTCGGTTAGCATTTTTTGTGCGTCTCAATTAATTTGGGAAAATTATCCAAAATTTTACATTAATTTTTCGATGTATGCATATATTCCAAAAACGTTAGGATACAGCTCTCAACTACATTAAATGTATGATTTCACTTATTGTTAGCTGAACTAGAAAATCTATCATATTTTACATAGCAAGTTATTATTTGTGTCAATGGCCGTTGCAGACGGAAAATGTACATAACTGCATTCCGAAAATTTTGGCAATTTTGAGCGCACATTAATGATTATGATTATAAATGTAATTTTAGTGTCTGTTTGACATTTAACTACAACATAAGATAGTTTTCGAGTCAATCTTTTAAATTAGAATTTTAGGGCCGGGGCCCGACTCTTGGGGCCCGGGGCAGTGGCACTGCCCGCGCCACCCTTTCCCCGCTACTATATCCGTGTATGCCGTAAAGCAAGCATTGCACATTAGTTGAAAGGAACTAACGTAAGTTGTCAGCAAGTATCGTTGGAATTGAGATGATTCTGTTGTATGTTGAGTTGGTGAGTAAGAGAAATGAATTCGAGGCCAAGCTCTTGCAAACTTTCCGTTTGTAACATTTTTACTTGTTGAAATATAAAAGGTAAATATCAATGAACATTTGTTTTGTTTGTTATGTAGTGGTAAGTATATGTATTATATTCCGCAATGTGCAATCCATTTATTCCCGTTTTAATTAGAGATAGTGTCGTTGTTTTGTTTAAACTGTAAAAGCTCACATAATAAGACTTGTGTCTAAGAGTAGATACAGTGTATGCTTTGATAGATATTACCTTACGTTCACTTCAAAGTAAACAAAACCATTTGTGTTCCCAATGATCAAAATGGAAATAAAAACTCTTCCAAATCTGAAGACCATGTTTACTATGCTACACACCCACCCACACAGGTATATAAGAATTGAATTAAGGTTTACTATGATTTCGTTGGCCTATTAAAGAATTCAACATGAGATACACAAACTTTCACATAAGAGCACATCATCGCCTTTCAAGTTGAATATAGTAAGTAAAAAATGTGCAATTTTAACTTAATGTGGTTTTCTCGACTAAAGTTCCATTCGATTGGTGAAGAACAATATTATTAATTGTCTATAAATGTGTGTGTTTGTTAACAATTTACGGAAATGTATTGAGTCACATATATTTTTATTTTTCATTGTTATTAGATGTCATAGCAATCAGTACATACTGATATTGGACCAAATAATGGAAGAACTTGTAAAAGCCGGAACATTTTGTATTAATACGGTGTTGGTCCATTTTTAGCACTCAATACAGCTTGAATTGTGGACGGAATAGACCGTTGCAAGTTCTGAATAGTTGTGAATGAAATTTCAAACTCCAGCTCAGGTAGAGACGAAGGAGGTGGAAATCGACGCCGAAACCTGGTTTCCAAAACAGCCCACAGAGGCTCGATGTTATTCAGGTCTGAAGACTATGCGGATCAGGGAATATGTTGAACATCATCAGCATCCTCGTGAAACCAATCTTTAACATGGCGGTATGAATGTGTGCATTATCCTCTTGGAATACGGCATTTTCGTCTTGAAATAAAGTTTGCACCATTGGGTGGACCTGGTTACCCAAGTGTTCTCTATACACTGTTGCTGTGATCGTGTATCGCGACAAGAGGGGCTGCCAAATACCATGATATAGCACCCTAGACATTAATAGAGCCATCATCATATTTGGCAGTAGGGTGAAGACAATCCGCATCGTATGCCTCAGAGGATGTTCTCCAGACGTACGTTCAGTGGTGGGAAAGAGAATAAAGCGAGACTCGTCCGACCACACGACACGTTGCCAGTCCTCCAACGTCCAGTTTTTATGGACATTGCACCATGTACGTTATATTTAAGTATTCTTTTCGGTTATTAGGGGCTTGGGAATACCAACACGTCCATGGATACTCATTTTATGCACTTCTCACCTCACTGCTTGGATGACACTCGTGTGTTTAGGTGCAAATTAAGTTCTGTAGTCACTTTCTCCATCTTTGTTTCTTTTGTGACGTCACAATCCGCTTCAAGTTGCGACGTTCCCTATCCTGGAGCTTAGTCTTTTGACCACTGTTGTAGGTCGCCGACCCTGTTTTCTAGTGCACTGTATATTCGGCCATGACTTGCAAGACCAGGCCTTGTGTTACACTTCATAACGTCACCGTTTTGCTGACAGATACTCGAGATAGACTGGCACAAGCAATTAGACCCCTTTGAAACTCTGTCAAGTAGGACATACTGGTCCCTCACCACACCTGCACAACGTTCACAACCACGCTGCTTCACTATACTATTAGTGTACATTCCATCAATGAAACAAACAAGAGAAGGTTGATTTACGTACGTACTACTCGGTGTTACTAAGCACAGTCACAATATTCCCCAGTCCCAACCTTGACAAGTGTTTCAATTATTTTGTTCTATAACAGTAAATATCATCAATATAACCTTATATACTTGACAAATAAATGGTGTGAATAAAAATATAATCCTGACATCCTTTTTCCAGCGTTGTCTTTTAATTGCAAAATTACAATTTCGTTTTCTTTTGTTTCCTCAAAACTATGTTTTTCGACTTAATGTGTTTCACTTATAAGCCGAAGATATGAGTAATAGATTTTGTCAGCATATTCAGTATCATTGTCCATAAGATGTTCAAATTATCTTTTACAGCAAGTTTCAAAGAAGTAAATAGGGATCAGCGTTGAGTAAAAGCATTGTGATAACGATTAGTGACTTTTCGAATGTTTAATATAATATTTTTCGCTAACATGATGCAAAATTAGTACATTAGCTTTCAGTTATTTTCTTGAACCCTTTTGTGTGCATTTTGTACTAATAACACCCAGTAAAATTTAGTTAGAGCTCATCTGCCTGCAACTGAATTTTATGTTACATTCTGAAATTTTTACATCAGAATGTAATAAGATTAACAAAGCTGTATCCCTATTTTCTTATGGAAATGTTTTGAACTGATAATTTTGTCTAGGGAATTTGTTTAGCTTGGCGCGAGAAAATAGAGTTCTAGTGCATTGCTAGGAATTTATAGGAACGGAATACTAACGATAAATGTTTTTTTTTTTTGTGTTTCTTACACATGACTTGGAATAAGCTGCAGGGGCTCATATTGGAACGCGATATACCAACACATAAATAATAATTTTGTTTATTTTTTCCTTGACACTATGCTGATTACAATTCTCTATAATTTAATGTTTTTTGTCTCTATTATAAACACACTGAAAAATATAAAATTAACTGAATTAATTCGTGCAAGCAAAGAACATATACCTTCAATTTATAAATTTTAAATCAGATTTCCTTTGAGATTTCTGAACAGATAACTACCAATTTACTCAAGATGTTGTACTAGAGGGAATTCATAAGATTTTAAACCATAGGAAAGTTAGATGCAATTCTTTTTTTTTACACGAACCTTGTGTTAGGTAAATATTGAAATTAACACAGAAAAGATGACAACCACCGCGACCGGGACTCGAACCCGGATCATTAGATGCACCAACAATTTCTCCTCGTTACTACATTCATCGTAACAAAACACAGTTATAAATACTTAAATTCCAACTTAATGTGAGAATGATAACACCAATTTGCTTCAAACCTGTTATAATTATGTAGAGCCTAATCCTTAAGACTTAAACCACATTAGAGTGTAAAATTAATTACTATTGTCATTGCAACAGAACTCAATTGTTAAACACGTATTCTAACATCGTATCGAAATGATTTATCCGATTGCAGACAAACTACACTTAGCCCCAGTTCACACATGCGGTGCGGGAGCCTTGCGGCGACCGTGCGGCAGCCGCACTAACAGTTCACACTGCTGCGGTTTGTCTGCGAACACTCTGCGGCGTCAAGGGCGAACCTCAGTTTAAAGAACTATCGCAATGGATGCGCACTTTGTGCAATAGTAGAAATAATTTTCTTAGGTATGAAATTTCAAGTTTCTCTTTTTATTCAAATTGAGAACATGCTGGTTTTAAAATAAGATCAGTGGTCCTATTTCCAAACCGATATGTTTTTATTTAAAATGAAATAATGTTGATATTTCATTTGTATGAAAATTATTTCTCAGTGCAAAAATAAAAACTACTTTATTAATTTTAAGAAACCGTATTTTACAGTGCATTTACGAGCAAGAACATTCGTAGACAATTCTATCCATATTATTATTATTATTATTTTCATTGGAATTTTCCTACCATAAGAATATTGTACCTGCAAGTGTGGAAATTTTCAAGTTCTGAAGGTATTCTCATGTAGGTGGGAGTGACGGTTTATATGGGGAGAGGGTTTGCTGCAGGGTTGGCTGGTTTAAACCAGTTTTTTTTTTTCAAAATATCAATTGGTTTAAACCAATAAATAATTAAATAAAAGCGAAAATGCCACAAATAGTATGAACTTCATGGTGACGATTTCACATATTAAACCATCTTCGATAATTTAATATAATTTTTGCCTTGTAATCAAGGGATCCCGGGTTTGAGTCCAGGTGGTGGGCAATCTCTCTCAGGTGCTAATCGAGTACTTTTTCGGATTCCACTTTGAGCTTTAGCTGTAGGTCCTGTCCTTTATAACCTCGCTGCTGCATAAGAACATTAAGGAGAAACAAACTTATTTCTATCCATCCATATGTAATATAAATAAATAAAGCAAAGTATTTAATCAAAAAACTTTTTTTGGTGGGGGGCAGTTTTTGCCAACCCTGGTTTGCTACCATTATTTTGTTTAAGTTCATATTTTTTCCTAGATTATTATTTAAAGGCTGACAATTTTTATTTCCCTTTAGAACTCAAACTCTACCACTTCGAAGAACCTGTATGTACTGGTGATTAATCATTTTTTTTTTTCGAGATTAATATCAAGGAAGTTGAAATTGAAAATATACAGAACTGTCATTCTGCAGGTAATACTTTACGGTTGCGAAAGTTGGAGTACGACTTAGCAGATGAACATAAATTACGGGTGTTTGAAATTAAGGTCTCGAAAAAAATATAAGGGCCAAAATGGGGTGAGATGACTGGAGGAGACTGCATAATAAAGAACTCCACGGAGTGTACTACTCACTTGATGTTGTAAGAATAATTAAATCGCGACGACTAAAATGGGCAGGCCATGTAGTTTGGATGAAAAAAAAACAAGGACTATATTCCATTTTGATTGGAAAGCCGGAAGGAAAGAGACCGTTGGGAAGATGGAGACGACGTTGGGAGGACAATATTAGAAGGGATCTTGGAGAAATAAGCGTCTGTAGTGAAAACTGGCTTGATCTTGCCCAGGATAGAGCCCGGTGGCGTTCGCTTGCTACTGTGGCGATGAACTTGCGAGTTCCGTAAGCCATAGAGCAAGTAAGTAAGTAAGGATAACATCATTTTTCAATACAAAATACGTTTTTCAGTTATACCTCCAATTACCATTTAAAATAATAAACTTAATATTAAGAATTTTAAAATAGAGTATGATGTGTGTATGATATGTGAATGATGAACAATGTAAGAAAACAGATGTGTATAAGTGGGACAGTGGCGTCACCTCTACGCGTTCACAAGATCACGTGAACTGCCAACTATTTTAGAAGTTGAATTATTATTATTATTATCGTCTCAGATTATTTACTTACCGTAGAGAGATTTAAAAAAAATATATTTTAAGTTGCTATTCATGCAGTGACAGACATAAAATTCCTTTGTCCAGTTGTAGATACTATTCAATCCGTTTCGCGTGCACACATCTGTTGTGAACGCGTTGCCCCATATACGCTTAAGTGGCGTTAAGCCTAACTTCTAACATTGTGTATATGGGACTTCGGCGTTCACAAGGACTGCGTGAACGGAGATAGCAGAACCACAACAGTGACCACCGTTGTCAACTCTCCTTCTTTTTCCACCCGTTCTGATGTTTAAAATGTAATCAAATGCTCTGGGAAAAGCAAGATAATGGTAAATTGACATTCGCAACAAATGGTTAATCAACGAACATATTAATCGCTTAAATTTAACATTTTATTGTATTTCTACTACATAAAGCTGTTTAAGTTCCAGTAGATTTTTTTTTTTAATGAAGTTAATGAACTGTTTCGTCAGGTTCGCAATATTGTTTAATCAGTAATCAACCCTTGATTTCCTGAGTGTGTCGTGTGAGAGACTGAAGGGATTTTAGAACTGAATTGTTTATTTGATCATAAAAGATGTCTTAATAAAAATAGGTAGTATTGTATAAAATGTATTTTTGAATGCATTTAAGTGCATAATTAGCTCGCAGGCTTTTGTGTCTGATAGTAGTGGACACATGCGTTACAAGTACATACTTATTTGAAACACGTTCGCGAGCAAGCTCAATAAGGTCAAGACGAATTAGATGAAAACTATGCTGCAGCCAGGACCGTAGACAGGGGAGAGGCCAGGGGGAATGGACCCCTCAAAATTCCTACTTTGATGGAAAATTGGTATAAATTAGGCTTACTAATATATATTTCATATACGTACCAAGCCTGGGTATGTGAAAAGAAACTGGTGGTCCCCCTTCAAAACAAAATTCTGGATACGCACTTGGCTGCAGAACAAGAATCTCCGTACAGGGAAGAAAACAGAAATATTGTTGCCAAAGAAATGTGTCAGTGACACTAGTTAAACTGGCTTGATTGCTTTCAGTTTTTGAGTCACTTGTTAGTAGCTAAACTTTTAGACTGTGATGTATCCTTCTTACCAAACCACCGTCCCCGACAATGACTATGAAAAGTTTAGACGTTTCCGATGAAAAAAAACTTTTGTTTAAAACTTGAAAAAAAAAAAACATTAAGAGAGAAGAATTTCGAAATGCTATTTCGAAACTTTTTGGAAATGGTCTACACGATTCATTTCAAGAGTCACCAAAGCTCCTAACATCATGGAAAGAGTTCCAATGACTACTTCAGAAGCAGAAAGGTGTTTCTCCATATAAAATGCATTAGACATTCCTAACAAATACGATGACACAAGATCGTCTCAGCTCTCTCCGTTGAAAAACACTTGGTAAGGATGAAGGACTTAACCAAAGAGTTACAGATGAATTTGCTGTCCAGAAGAATGGACTTCATATACAAAAAAAAAAGTACGAAGAATACACAGAATCCAATTTTTTAAAATTTTTTCCTTTTGTGTATTAAATGTGAAGTCATTACTACACTTTGCCCATCAATTTTCAATTGTCTTATTCCCTTGGAAACTACACTGAGGAACATTCGTCGGGCACTGTCGAACTTTTGAACCTGTATCTCTCATTTACTGGTCGAGAGATCCAGAATAAAATCCTGTGGACAGTCTAATAACGTATGTTTCTTGTGAATGTTTTTTTCTTCGCTTAACTGAATCCATAGTGTAATTCAGTTATGGAAAACTGTAGTTCTATTCTCTATTTAGCACAATGAGAAATGAAGATTACTTGAAAAGAAGGGGATACATCTCAAATTAATTTGCACTCCTAACATGTACTAAACAATGACACCTACCCGCTAGAAATTTTCCAATCTAAAAGTTATAACCTATCTGTTTTTAAAATATCAAATACATAAGAGTAAATGGGATAATATGACTTTAAAATGCGTACCAAAAGAAATCATCTTCCTTAGACATCCTTCCTTCTTTCCCTGTATTCTTCAAATATTTTCAAGCTATAGAACGATATATCTTGTTTTTAGTTCTTTCCACGTTACTCTTTGGTTGTGAACTACCAAATTCCAAAGCCACGAGACGCCACTGAAGTGGGAAGGAAACAAATATAAATAGAGACAAACACATATAAAGTAACATAAATAAAGCAACAATTAAAAACAAATAAAACTATTATCAATAAGTGTATAAATAACTATGTATTTGTTTTTCAGCTGAAGTTTGTAATAAATTTGATTGAATAGAAAAAAGAAAAGAAAAAAAATCCCCCCAACAGCGGAAACAGGGCCCAGGTTTGTATCCGGGAACTGGGTCACAGAAAAAAAAATCCCCAACTTACTCCCCTTTTCTTTGCTTTTTTTGAGGGGAACTTTTGTGGAAACAGGTCCTTATAGACTCCGTGTATCAACGCCGAGTCTGGGGTCGAGGCAGGGACTCTACCCTGGGGATGGCCTACCCCAATTTCATGGACAACACGTTTAGTTCGTTGTGCCCATCAGGCGTGCGAAGTGAAATTGTGCAAAGGATGCGGAGAGGTAGGGGTGGAAAGGTGGGTCCCAAATGTAAAAAAAAAAAAATAATATGTATACCTCCAATTATTTATTTTAATATTAGGTCAGACTTTATTTTATTATTATTATTATTTAGCTTATAATTCTCTACTTAAAATAGAGAAAAATATAAAGAATCTCCATTTTTATAATTGAACAGTTGAGATAAAAAGAATAGATTAAGAAAAACAAGATTCCAAAAGAGACAAACCGCACGGCTGCCGCATCGCATGTGTGAACCATCCAAGAGCTAAGAGCTAAAATTATCAAGCGAAAGTTACTTTTAAAAACACTAAGAATTGAAAATAGCTCCTTTTTGATTGAAGACTGGCAAAAATAGCTACGTAATTCTTTACTAGTAACACTGTGTTATATAATTCTTCATTAGTAACAGTGGTCCTCTGGCTGGCTTGAGTTTCAAAAAATCAATGTGAACATGCAGTCAACCGTTATGTGTCAATCTTTGCTGCAAAATATTCTTGAACTATTCACCGGCCAGAATAAGTGTGATTATTATTAAGAACGGATACTGCAGACTATACATCTTTCATGTTATATTTCAATTTCTGTATAAACCTCCTTCTGGAGTGTTACTCATAATAACACCGCAGTAAGTAGGAGAAAGGAAACTGTTCTACGAAGTAATATTTTAATAACAACTTAATGAGTTTCATCCATACCTTAGGAGGTACCAGACAAGGAGACGTATGTAATTTAAACCTTGACAAAACCCCGTACAGCAAATAATGATGTCTTTGAAACACTCGTAATCCTTCTGAGAACATATCCCCTAATTTCAAGCCCTAAGTTTCTCTATACTGTAAAGTTTTGCAAAGAAGTGATTCATTCCAGACGTGTGTTAGGAGTTGAAGAAGAAGAAGAAGAATCTAAAGTTTCAACATCAAACTTTAATGTTGGAAGAACTTTCTCTGTGAGTGTGTTATGTTGAAGATTTGGCTTCCGGCAAACCGGCACACGATCTGAAAGTCATTGTATGTTCACTCTACTGGATACGAAACCCAAAGTTAATAGTCACCTTTAAGTTTGAAGGCAAGACTTATTTAATGCTGAAGTAATTGTATCTATTCTCAGAAAGGGATTGGTTTGATGTTACCTTTGTCACAAGAGGCACTTGTAACAAATAAATTATAAACATATGAATAAGCTTTATTCAGATTAGAGTGAATTGGTATAGAAAATTTACCTGGAGCAACATAGCCCTACATGTATTAACTTAGTTTAATTATTATTAATAAACTTACATATATGGAGCAGATGGATGGGTATGACGTATACCCGTCTCACGTCTGAGCAATGATGTGCGTCAGCAAGCAATACTTTTGGCAGAGAAGGGGCAGATTGCAGTAAGAGTTTGTTTTATGCATCATAGAGGAAATGGTCTAGTGAAAGTGAGTATTGCCAGTCTGACTGGTAGAAATATTTTAACATTTGCGCCTTCTCAGTCTGATTTGAAACCTTGAACCTTGCCTAATAAGAGAATAGCTTCAAAATATTTCAGATTAAATTATAAGCAGTAGCTCAAGAAACATACAGGTTAATTTAGGTCTAAACGTTGAGAAAAACCTGTAAGGGTCCGCTATTTTGATGTTTCGTACACGGTTTAGTTGAGTGAAACATCCAAAGTCGGATATTTATGGGTTTTCTGAATGTGGAATCATTTGCTATTTATATGTTGCCATTGAAGAAAAACTATTCCGCTCGAATTATTCACGTTTACATTCAGGTAGCAGTTGAACCTCCATAGAAATAATATGCATGCTTCTTTTTACAACTGCAAGTCAGATGATCTATTTAAAATTCATGTGTTGATTAGGGATGACCTTAGTTGCACAAAATAGATTTTTTCTTGACAAGAAGGTTAGATATATCCGTTTTCCACTGTCTATTCTACCAAATTATGTAGAATCAACGTTGACTGAAATAAAATTTTGTAAAGGGTTACATGCAAAGGTTTATCTAAGGGTAAACATTTGAAAACACATACATAAAACAAACTTTGGTTGCTTAAACCGAATCAACGTACGTGCTACGGGGAAAGGTATTATGTTTGTTTGTTTATGTAAAATGCAGTCAATATCTGTGCTTTATATAAGTGGTTCTCAAATTTCACTCGGGTCCATTATATGACCCGCCATGAACGGCTAGTGACTCGCTCTTGCTTATTCATACCTTGCCTTGTACCTTTTTTAAAAATAAATTTTGATTAAAATTATTTGAAATTGAACTTGCAAAGCCTTTAGGCAGCTTTGGCTCAGGCCGAATGCATGCTGATGAGATGAATTTGTGGAATGGAGAAAGTGGCAGGAAACGGGAGAACCCTGAGAGAGGGGGGGGGGGAAGAAACGAAAACAAATTCAAAAAGCATCCAAAATTTCTGAGATATTTCTGAAACCATTAGAATTGATATTATACGGTAACGTGTAGTTTAGTTAGATAACATTATACATAGATAATTTAATTAAAGCTAAAATAGCTTATATGTTCTATGGTTAGACTATATAATTATTGTCAATGATGCAGAAAGATGATTGCTGCGAATGCAACAATGACTCGATTGTTACTGTCTTAGTTCTTCAACGTCCGAGGACATTCCTTCCTCGATAGACGGAACAATGTTAAAATATTAGAAGTTGAAATTAACTTTTCTTCAAAAAATAAATAAATAAATTTAAAAAAAAATAAATAAAAAAGCGTTTATTATAAGATTTTCATCAGTTTTTTTAAATTACTTGAGTAAAGATATGAGAAGAACGTTTAGTTACATACTAGTTTTATTTAAGCCTATTACATGAAAATGTTGACAAGTAAGTATCCCAGCCTGCCACGCAGGGGGCCGGGGTTCGATTCCCACTCCGTGAATCCATAAAACATTGTTAAGTGTTTGAAGTGTTAACAGGATACGCAAGCGTTGCGCTAGTACTCTAATGGATAGCAGATAGTTTAATGGTAAACAAAAAGATTAACGTGTACAATGGATACCTAATATTATACTTTATGTATATTTAGATAAACAAATAAACAGCAGTACATCGGTAGTACAGTAAATAGGAAATAAAACGAAGAGTGTAATGCGTAAGTATATTATTTTATTAGGCCCCTTATTAAAGATTAAAATAATAATGAGTCACAAAACAGTAATAGCTTTTATGTTAGAAAAAAAAATAGAATTTCAGAAGGAGACCGTTTATATCTCAAGTTAATAATGTTTTTAATATGTTACTTGAATTAAGGTTCAATCTGAGTGGGTTTTCCCGCCTTTTTCGTTTTACGTCAATTATTCAGAATCCCGTGCAGGTACACAAAATTCAACTTTCACAGACGTTCGTTTTGTACTTCAATGATGAGTTCAAATAACTTTAAGGAAATGTTAGTAATATGATTTCTTTAAAACTAATTGTACCCATTATTGAAGTACGAAACGAACTTTGGTCCGTGAAAGTTACATTTTGTTTACCTGCGCTGAATTTTAAATAATTGACGATAAAACGAAAAAGGCGGGAAATCCCTCTTGGATTGAGCCCTAAAGTGAATGATAATGCAAGCTGTCATCAAAGGGATGACCAACGGTTAATTAGAGAAAAAAAAGTAAAGAGCAAAACATTACCATGTTATACTTACGCGGCGGAAACCATAGTGATGAAGATTCTCAAGAATGATGTAACACTGCGATCAGGTTTAAATGCAAAGTTCGATAGATCAACTAAGTAACCTGAATACTTACTGAGCGGCTGTGTAGACAGGGGCACAATAGAGCGAGTTTTTAGCTGGCAAATAGGTAAGTAATAAAACGATTAAAAATTTACGAAATATTTTTATTGTGAATCTCAGTGTTTTTTTTTTCAAAACGAGCACTTTTTAAGTTTAGGCTTATTTATGTGATAAAAGTACTGCCATTAAATATTTGTAGTCCACTGTATCACTGGGATGTACAAAATTAAAAACACACCAAGGTTAAATTATGTTATTAAAGCTCTCAAAATAAATTTAAATTAACTATTGTTGTTACACGACAACGATTACTTTCAAATATAGTTTTTTTATATAATAATAATAACCACCGGCGTTACAGACCAATAGGTCCAGAGCCTGCCCCAACGCCATCTGTTCGCGCTTGGTGGAACTGCGTCCACCTGAATGACGGCAGTGTGGTCAGCACTGCGCGCCATCTAGTCACGTACAGGCATATTAGGTTCTTTCCAGACCGAGTGGCCGTCACGTCTTTATTCACGTGACTCCCCAGTTTGCCTCACGACGCTCTGTGGACGCCGAAAATTAGTACTCCAGCCGGGAATTGAACCCGGTACCACGCGGACATGAGTCCAACGCTCAAATCACTAGACTATGGAGCTCATTAGTTTGTTATATAGGCCTATAAAATACAAAATCAGTGTCCAGAGATAACAATGTAAGTGATATACTTAAAAAACTTAATCGATGTTTGATTATATCAAACATTTACAATTCTGAGATATTTTTTCTATCTGTGTTGTATTAGACCCCTTCTACACGAGCAGGGAAAACGTGGCGGTTTTACCGCTACCGTTTATGCCTTCTAACAAAACCTGTGCTTCTAACCCCCAATTTTACAAGTTTGTAAAATATCACACAAAATGTTACCATATATTTCCAGGGTTTCCTCAGGCGAATGCTAGGATGGTACCTTAAGCAAGGTCCTGGTAGCTACTTTTTTTTCCTACCATATTCAAGCCTGAGCCAAGCTACTTAAAGGACATATCGTAAATAGACTCAATCACATTAGTATTTTTAATACACTGGCATGCTCTAGGGATGCCAAGTCTCCCTCACAAAAAAAACCCTAAAGAAATGAAGGAAAATATAATTATGTAGTAGAAATACAATTTTTAACACCAAGTTGTACACGGTAATATTTTGTAAAGATTTTTAAAACTCAAAACTTGGTATTTTCGAGTTAAGTTTACTAAACTCACTTCCTTGTTTACTAAAAATATCATTAAACAATTTTTTGGACAAAGGATTTTATAATGTCGGGTTAGTCCACCAAGGTCTCTTTGAACTAGTTCTCTTTTTTTTTTCGAATATAATCAAGCAAAATGATTCGTGCAATACATCCGACCTATAGAACCCATTTTCTACTAAGCGGCAGCACCACTCGCCTAGATAGGGCTGGAGTTCTTTTCGCTGTTTCGACTACCAAGTTTAAACACAGAGAAATGTAGGAGCTTGCTCCGGAGCGGTTGCGGTAAAACCTCCGCGTCTTTCTCACTCGTGTGGAAGATGCCTTAGAAACAAAACTGTCATACCCAATGCTACAGGTTTGATAATACGAATGAAGAAAACAGATTCATCATTTATAAATTTAATCAAATCTATTTGTCATTAGTCCGTGTTTCCATTCTGACTCACTGTTTGGTCAATAACGTTTTGCTTAACGAACGAAAAGATTGCTTACTAAGACATTTGGCATTATTCTTAACGTTTCACTATCAAATCAGGACCATAAACCACCATACCGCAACACCACATGTTGCAAGGGAGCCCAGGTCTCGAAAGGGCCATCCATATAGGCGACAATATAACATGAGAAAATGAGTTAATGGCGAACCTAACAAACATTACAAAGATGCATAAGGACCAAACACACTTTTTATTGAAAGCACTACTCGCATTACCATAGCAACAGTGGCCATTTTTTTAATCCTTGCTCTGTAAATGAATATAGAAGAAGCAGTGTGAAAATGATTAAAAAATCTTTGAATGACGATATTTAGAAAATCTTTGTAAACTTTAGTTTGATTTCGGTCGTCACGATTATGAATGAGATGTTAAGTTAAATTCACATCCATTCCCCAGGCACTATTCAAACCCGAGACCTTCGAGACGCGAGCATAACGCCCCAACCCACACGGCTACCAGGTCGGCAATACGATATCTCGAAACTATGCGCCATAGCGCAAAAATAACCGAATCCTGACTTGTGTAGTAAGCTGGATGTGCTAGTGGAGAGTTCAAAAATCGCAAAAACGTATCTTTTAGAGTAATTCAAGATGTTTGGAAGTGGATTTAAAACAGGGGCGTAACTCCCGTACCGCGAGACCCCGCGTTGCAGTAGCCGTACAGGCGACACAAAACAAGTTAATAGCATATCTACCAAACATTACAAGAGAAATCGTCTCCAAGCTTGATTTTAAAACTTTCTGATAGAGTTTCTAAAAGGAAGGGTCCTAATAGTTCATCGCAGGGCGGTAGGATAAATTTTAGTTACGCCACTGTATCACATTTAGCAATTTAAATGAACTCTCATGTGGATAGTTCTTTAATACGTTAAAAAAATGACATCTTGACAATCGTTTGCTTCCGACAGTTCAAGCACAGATTTCTGTCATTTGCTGTTGCGCACATTAACTACACTCAGTGAAAGACTGAAACAAAAGAACGACGCCCGGAAAGTATTAGTTTTTTTCTATTGTAAAGAGGAAAAAAATAAAGAAACTGTGTTAACTTTTTTAGAAGACACCCCTCTTCGAGAATGAGCTTTTGTTCCATTAAACAAATAAACTGAATAAGTAAATGACAAAGCAGTAGGAGAGATTTCGTTTTTGCAAACACAATGAGGACATTAATTTTTCATTTCTCATTTTCACCCATTTTTCTTGTCGTTGCTTTATACTTTGTCGCTTGAAAGAATAAGAAAGAAGAAGTGAATGACAACCATGAGCAGTAGCAAAGGATGGAGAAGAAACAAAGAATGTTTGAGCCTTTGTTCATTATATGTATCAAACGCTGAAGAGAAACTTCTGGTTTTCGTTGTCCCATTTCTCTGACGTCATGTTCTTTTGTGTATTATATGACTCTTAAGCGTTAAAGTTCCGTCTTGAGTCTTTTCATTGGATACCGAGAGATGTCTCTGTCTCCTATTGCTCACTGGCCAACTGTACAACATTTCCCTTCTTCAGAAAGTTGCAAACTTTCTTTGTCAAATAGCCAGGACAATAATTCCATTGACGTTTATTTTTTGTGTTGCAGATACTGCCTGTCAATACTGCCTACTCAAGAAATATTGCCTAACATCTACATGAATATAATTTTTACCATAGAAGGTCGTTTAAATGTTATGATTTATAAACTATAAATACCATTTGGTATTTGTATATAAAACATAAATACCATCTTAGTTGTGATTGTTTTAAAGAAGAAAAGCAAACTTTGCATATGGAAGCTAGTAAACAGTTCTTTTTCCATCGATTTCCTCACTAAAAATACACAAACAAATATTGTTAAATTATAATAAGTAAGACTTAATATATAATACACACTGACTGCCAGATTTTAACGACAATTGTCTTCCGAATGCGAGTTTTACTAAATATTTTCTGTAGCAAGTAATATATATTTCTTTCATCTTATGTAAGCAAAGTTTCCATTTCTCAAGACGTGAATTCTCTGTGTATATTTTGCTGTGTTTTCCCCTTCTTTCGTACCTTTAATACAACCCCATTCCCAGTAAAGGCTTCTTTAAACAGGGTGTTGCAAAACAAAACAGACAAATCCACATAACGAGATACCTGATATGAATATAAGAACGTACAGAGCATCCAGGATGCATATGCTTCGAGTTCATTATCAGTGTATTGTTTGGAAAACACTGGTAAATAATTCCCAAAAAATTTGCAATCATAGTCCGCCAAAAGTGCAGGAAAATGGATTCTAAAGCTTGATATATCTAATACTATTAACAATAGAACTGAGGCGGCGTAGAACCTTCAAAACGTAAAACTTTCTCTATCCAAAATGCATAATCTGAAATCATGCAATGGATGCACAACGGATTCCCCAAGGAAAATAAGAGATTGCTAGACACTCTCTGGAGTAAATAGTGGGTCGAAATAAACACGAACAAGGTAACTTTCCGTATGAGGAGAGGTGATAGAGGTAATCAGTGCTATCAAAAATCTCTTTTATTCATAAACACAACAAACGTGTTTTGAAATTCTTACCCCTATTTGTTAAGCAACAATCTTCCCGCAAAGGAACTGTTTGAGATAGCAACTAGGCGTAACCGTATTATTGTTACTTGCTTTAAAAGATCCTCATTCATGCGTACCTCGAAAATCCTTTATTTAAGTAAATATCTGGGAATGCTCTATTTCCTTTGAGGAATCCCATACGCACACGTTGGCAATTTCAGAATATACATTTTTGGATAAAGCATGTTTGAACTCTTAGAGGTTACCTTGCCACCTCAATTCTATTCTTAATTGTATTGCAATATGTAGCTCTAAAATCCATTTTTCGATTTTTTCGACAGCGTATAGTGCTGAAAGCAAGTATTGGTGCACTTCATTTTTTTCTTCTTATTTTCATACCATCAGTCTGTGAGGCAGTCCTGTTGGTGTTATTTTGAAACACTGTGTACAAATAAAATTGGAAGTTTGTTTGTCCGTCTGTCTGTTACTTATATAATACATTGATTTCCCCCAAATTATGTTCCTTAGGTATCAGACCAGTTCATAAAGATATTACGGGTCATCGGAGTTGTTTGTGTTGGTAACCCACACAAAAGATTTTTAAAAAATGTATCCACATTGAATTATATATAATTTTGCATACGCGTTTCTTAGGTACTGGGACAGGTCATAGATGTACCCCGGTTGCGGTAATGCGTCTCAGTTGTCAGTGTTGCCACCATTAGAAAAATGCATTTAAAAAAAATGATTTCGAACTGTTGATTATGCCTGCATTAAACGTGGCATAATTCTTATTGAATACAACCGAAAACAAATATTTTCATTTCCGTCAGGCACCTCAGTTATCAGTGTTCTCAATCTATATTAAAATTAAATTATACAAATGTATTTACTAACACAAGTCTACGTGCTACCACTGATTTACATTATATTAGGTATTATGTATTAGGTATTGGGGCAGGTAATAGAAGGACTCCGGGAGCCGCAGGTATCTTAGTTTCAATGTTACAAACTAATTAAAAAAAATAATGATTCCAATTGCTCATATACCATTCGCCGTGTTCGGACGAAACTTTGAATTTAGCCACTGGGACGGGACAGGTTATAGATTATTGCAAGCGCCACAGTTTTTGGTGTAGTCAAATAATTTTAGAATAATAATACAGTGGAACCTCGATATATCGATCCTCAAGGGGAACGAGAAAACTTCGAATTATCGAGGATTTCGATATACCGAGGTTCGATTTATCAAGGTGATTTCTGACTGATTGCGATATATAGAGGTTCAGAACAACAAAACCTAAGTTTCTCACACGCGCACTATTCTGTCAAACTGGACTCGGAATAACTGATGACTTCTAGGGGGGCGGGGGTATATGCAAGAACAACTGTAAACAATGGTGGGGATTACAGATTGCAACATGGACGATTGCCGTTAAAAGAACGAACTAAGTATCGTCTAAGTACAGTACAGTATTATAGATTTTATGAAAAGAACTTCGATATATAGAGGTTTTCCAAACAAAACTTTGATATATAGAGGTGAGGTACGAAGCCAAGAAGGTATGAAAATTCGAAATATCGAGGTTTTCCTGACCAGTCCTTCTATATATAGAGGTAAGGAATACACACACATGGGAGTGATAGCAGGTTCAAGGGGAATGGAAGAACTTCGATTTATCAAGGAATTCGATATATCGAGGTTCCACTGTATTTCGAATTGCTTCCATACCCTTATACATATTTGCACAACATTTGACATTTAGCGTTGCTACAATATTTTATTTACCCCTCACCAGCGGACGGCTACTTCAGCTAAGATATAAAATTTTGTCTTTCTCTCTAAGAGCATACGTAACTACGAATCGAGTATAACGTTAACATTTTACAATTCTGGATTTCGGTGTACTTTAAGCCTACAGACCGTCACATCTGGGAAGGCAGTTACTGGGCGAACTCTTGGTAAATAAATGGAGAAGGTTTCTATAAAGGGCATCCCAGCATTAGTCTGGTGCGATTGAGGAAAATATTAGAGAACCTCGGGCAGGTTGAATGTTGATAATGGGATACAGATCACCAGTACATATCCGATGTCAATGCCCGTAAGAACTGTAGCTCTAGGACTCAGTATCAGGGTTGCAACTCATCCATCTAGATTTTCGGACCATTGTACCGAGTCCCGATTTAATGTTTGTCGGGACACGGATTGTCCCGATTTTTACTGTTCAGACTTCAAGCGTAAAGAATATTTTATTATTTGACATTTTTATTTCTATAGGCATCAAACTACACATTATTTCTATGATACATACAAATATGATTTGATTTTATTCCATTTATTTACTTTTTATGTGGCAGTACAATGAGCACTAGATAGTAAAGTAATTTTTGCAAGGTATTTACTGCCACTAATACTCTTTAGTTCTTAAGCACAAAGACTTCAATACGAGATGGCGCCATATTTTTAGTTTTCGGGAAACATATTATTTACATTCTTTTCTTTAGTTTACAATGGTTCGTGGTATTCCCAAATCTTGCAATGTTAACTGAATTCATTTCGCGACGTCATACAATGATGAAATTTTGCACAGCGACGTAAGTCCGCTAACAATACAATATTTCATTGTTACTTTCATACATTTCTATATATTTTAAAAATGATCCATATATTGACATAATATTTATATATTATGAATTATATATACAATCTATATATAATTGAACTTCTGGTATTTAGATGATGGCACTATCGCGGATGATCCAGACCTAGTTCTTTCTACCTTACTTAACATTCGGGGTGTATTTTCAGAAATTGGCTTACATCTCAATTTTTCGAAGTGTGAAGTTAGTTTCCTAAATGATCCGCAAGACCAGAACGATGCTCTTTATTCAAGATTCATGGACTTGGCTCCTGGAATACGATTTATGACTTCTGCTTCAGCATATCTATTTGGCTCCGCCATCTCTACCGAGGCCCTACGCAGTCTACTGATCGAGAAAACTTCTAAGCTTGAATTTTTCTTTTCCCGCTTATCTTCGATTTCAGCACATTCAGCATCCTATCTACTTCGTGCTTCCTTTTCCATCCCCCGGTTAATGTACTTTTTACGTTGTTCTCCTTCTTGGCGAGAAGATAGACGTGACATAGATAAGGGGCTTCCCCCGTATTGGGACGGGCGTAAGCCATAGTGCTGTTACCGCCCATACAATTAATTTTATCTTATCTTTTCTTGGCGGGAAGAGTTCTTGTTACAGAGTTACGATTGTGTTTTACAGGCAGGCCTCGAATCGATCCTTAATTGTTCTTTGAGTGGCAATAGTTGGGTACAGGCTACTCTACCCGTTCGGTCAGGTGGACTTGGCATTCGTCGGGCCATGGATTTGGCGATTCCGTTCTTTTTAGCGTCTTTCCATGGTTCTCGTCGTCTCGTTGAGTCTATCCTTCCACTGGGCCTTTGCCTCGACCCGGACGCCTCTATTCAAGATTGTTCAGCAAAATGGTCTACGTTAAGTGGATTAAATTCTCCTCTTTTGGATGTCAATAGCTCTCAGTCTTCTTGGGACGATCCTATCACCAAACGTACACAATAGCAGTTACTACAATCCCCTACTTGTCTTGAAGATAAAGCCAGGCTACTAGCAGCGTGTTCACCTGAGTCCGGTGCTTGGCTCCAAGCTTTGACTTCTCCTCCTCTTGGCCTACATCTTTCGAATGAAAGCTTCCGGGTTGCTGTTGCCTTACGTTTAGGAGCAGAAGTCTGTGTACCTCATCGTTGTCCAGCCTGTGGAGCATTCGTGGATCAACGGTCTCTCCTGTATCAGGAGTGCTGGTAGACACATGCGTCATTCTAGTGTCAATGATGTCATCCTCAGAGCTCTAGTTTCTGCTAATGTACACTTCGCATCAAACAAATTGCGACAGCGAACGCCGTGCAGCTAGGCAACCCAAATGGCACCTTCTTATCCCATAATCGTGTCTGGTAAACAGACCCCTCTTTCTCCTTCCTTCGTCTTGCCCATACTAAAATCAGCAAACATCATGAGCACGTTTTTTTTTTTCAAAATAGACATGTATTAGTATCGATAAAATAAAAGAATAAAAGCGAGACGAATCAGTATACATAAGTTGATGGAGGGAGAAATTGAAACATACAATGAAACATTGAAACCGATGGATGTCTGTTAGACAGAGGCAGAGAAATGAGAGAGAGAGAGAAGGAGAGAGAGAAGAAGAAGAAGTAAAGATAAAAAGTATGGAATTCGAACTTAGTAAAAAAGATTAAGTTCAGTTCCCACACTATAAAGTTCAGTTCCCACAAATCTAACAGCAAGATAGAAATGACTTTTGTATTTTATATGTGTTCAGAACTATTCGAATATAGTGACGGGTGCTTCAAAAATTCATCAAGTAATCACTTTCAAAATGGCGACCAAACTTGGTGGTCAGATTAAATACTCATGATTTCCAGTGAAACTCCAGAGTTTTGAGACACATATTGGATAATATCAAAAGTGTAACACACATGGTTTGTTTGCGCGTGGTTAGTTTGCAAATTTGATGGGGCTTATTAAACATACTGATTCGTAATACTTTGTAATCAGAGATTCCGCCAAGATTTTCAGTTTGGGGGGTGTAAAGTCAAAATTGGGATAATGTAGGTAGTTTTGCAATGTTTCTATCAACTTTTGACCTCGAAAAAATGTTAAAGTTGGGAATACTCTCGAGGATTTGGGGCTGACCCCCCTCCCACAGAGACCGGGTCTGACCAAATAACTGATTGTAACAAACCCAGTAGATACCGTAGGTCATACCTTCCATTCCAGATTACTAATGTAAATTGAGCATACAAAGAACATGAATGGATGATAATTTTTCTGCTTAATTCAATCAGAAAGAGCAAAGATTATAATTCCAAACTGTATCAAAATGAAAAGTTACAAATGTTCAAAAGCAATATTCACATATTCCTATGGGCATAGCAGACATAACATGTTGCATATTACAAAAGTGAAAAAGGAACACATTGAATGGTATGTTCATAAATTAAATTATAGGATGGAAACGAATTTTTGGCTTAATAATATAAAAATAATTCTCTTGAAATAGCTAAATAGGGGCCTATTTTCTACTCATATCTTAATATGTATCTGTTCCGAACATGCCACTCTAGATTCCATCTATTGTTAACATAACGGTCTAATTACAACACTAATGAACTAGTGTTTATAACAATCCGCACAGATGGAATAAACACGGCAGATCTGAAACGGATCACCCGCGGCTGTCGGAGGATGCTTGTCAGGTTTTGAACTGTGTTCTCAGGTTTAAGATTCGAACGCATTCTGAAGCGGTGAATCGATGTAGATCTGATAATCCGGAGGATGAAGGGGACATTAATTATTTCATTGCGTTTGAGCAGTGTTTGTTTCAGGGATGACGAGGATCGGAGATGTTACCCCGAGGACACGAAAAATACGACGTCGAAATTCCCAGTTAAATAGATTATCCAGACCGGATCAATCGGGTTACCGAATCACTTATGTTTGGGTCAGGCCCTGTCACCGAAAGTGGCCCGGGTTTAGCTGTGGAACACGCACAGAGAGAGTGTGTGAAAAGAAAGAGAACAAATAAACATGAATAGAGAGAGGGAGAAGAAGAAGAGAAAGAAGCAGTGAAGACACGATAACAATACATTAAGAAATAGAGGAAGAGAGAAAAGCAATGAAAAACATATTATCATTATGCTATACAACACACATACTGTTTACTGGGATTCTGACCAGTGATGCCTTGTAGGTCTCCACAACAGAGATGAATCTCTGTTTGAATACTTCAGTGTATGCGAAAAAGAAACTAGTTGGTGGGGAACCGAACTCAGGTTTTCAAATTAGAAGTCCAACACGATATCGATACTCCACACTTGCTTCTATCCAACACGTGCCCAACAAATGCTATAGTGTTTCTTTCTAAGAACAATAACATGAAAAGGGGATTCTTCAGGTCAATGACGAGTTCTTAACTGTCCTTGCAACCCCTTGAGATTGGATTTGGACTTTTCCAACCAACCTTCGTAAATCGACTTCCTCTCTATAGTGACTCAGGTATTTGATTCCACAGTCTGAAGGATTCTCCTTTTGTATGAGAAGTTATTATTAGATCCTTCACGACCACTTTGTAAAAAACTTGGCTTAAACAGGATTTGAACCTACGTTGGTTTGCTTCAATATTTGAAATGCTAGCACTTTCCCTCTACTCCATCTTGCCAACGAAAGGCAGAACCCATGAATTACTAAGTTTATCTTTGGAAATAGCCAACTTCGTTCTGTAACTTGTTTAAACCAAAGTGCACGCTAAAATTTATTTATTCAATGACTTATAGACAACTTAGTGCACACTAATATCCGAAATAGCAAAAATCCAGGAAAAACAATAACAGCTTATGCAGTTTCTTCGCGCCGTGGAAGTTCAAAGTCACGCTTATAGGATTATAGGACGCTTATTATTATTATTATTATTATTATTATTATTATTATTATTATTATTATTATTATTATTTATTGGTATTACTACTTATTATTATTGTTGTTGTTGCAGTGAAACGTCCGATAACTGAGTTTTATATTCGCTGTAGAGCAGCTTTGAATTTTATGGAATTAAACTCTCTCAATAGTGGATATATATGAAAAATAACACTGAAGCTTGAAAATGTTGTCTTTTAAATAAAAACCTCTCTATAGCGGATGTCTGCAAAACTTTCTGCATGAAATAGTTTTTCAGATTAAGTAATCTTCCTATCCGGAAGATAAATTATGACTTTACTTCCAATACCCCTCCAATACAATTATTGAACATGTTCAGTAACAATATTTTTACAAAGTAGCTAAGTGAACTCACGAGCCCCGAAGCATGTCACAAGTTCTGGCAAAGACGAATGTCTCATTTCAGTATTGACAAAAATTGTCATGACGTCAAACTTAACTCATTGTAGCTACTTGTATATATACTTATATAATACTTGTATATAAGAGTGCCAAGAAGAATCTTCCTTTCAGTTGCCAATTTAGCGTATTGGTAGAGTGTTGGGAAGCTAATCTGAAGGACCCGGGAACGAATCCTGGTCTAGTTTTGTTTATATTTTTTCTTTACTAAAAATAACTTTTCTAATTTTTTATATATATATTTATATGCATTAGAATGTTTAATAAAACTAGTGACCAACGAACGACACTTCTAGGTTAGGTACGGTGTTCTTTTTTATTGCGCACACGATTAAATCGTGTTTTTATCCACAAGTAGGCAAGCGTGATGTCATCACAATTTCTGTCAATACTGAAATGAGACATTCGTCTGGCAAAGCGGACGATTTTTTCTTTACGAATCACTTGACCTGACTCCCGTCTAAGAAGAGCCCTCATAGAAACAATGTGGAATAAAAAGTTATCAGCACGTTGGCGTATGCACGCTAACGGGAGCCTGCGTCCTCCCCCCGCGTCTCACGCCACCCAGCTCAATTCGGATACACCATGCCCTCCGGTTCGCTTCGATCGGTGTGCATCCTGCCCTGGTGGGTTGATCCTACATCCTACATCCTACCTTTAAGTAGCTAAACTCCACGTTACCATGGTAACTTTTTTGTTCCCTATTTGTACTGTATATAATCTACGAAAAATGCAGGAAAGCAATTATTAATAATAAATTTAAACTTAGAAAAATACATTTTGAACGAAAAAAAGAAGAAAAATATGTTTCCCCACCGGGATTCGAACTCTGGACCATTGAATTAGTGTCACCGTGCATCAACCACAAGACCAAACTTATAGTTCGAACTCTGCCCACATATATTTTACACAGCGCCAATCTCGCGAATCATTGTTTGCAGATGAATGATTGTTTTATGAGCAATTGTAGCAAAATTTACCGCTTTTACCGGTCTGTTTCTCAGTTACATGAATTAATAAAAGTAAATGTAAAACTATTCCCTGTGCGATACATACGTGCCGTGAACGACACATGGAGGATGTGGAGGTAGCGCTCCACATATTCTTGACCTACGGTACGAAGTCAGATGGAGTGGTCAGTCCCACGCTCGACCGCCTTTACCTTCCCAAGAAAACTCTGGTAATCAGTTTGATAGGAGGCTGAGTGCACCGCAGAGGGCAAGGCATGGAAAGATAGGAACCTAACGTTTGACAAAAAATGTATCACAAAAATTGAAAAGGATATTTTGAAACTGGTTAAATGAAAATCGGCGCAGATTTTTGCGCTAACCTAGAAAACTTGTGCAATCTTTCGCAATGTTTTAAATATTTATGTCCTTTTTTATTTTCTGTAATATTTGTTTTTCATTTGAAAACATGAAAGTCGATTTGCTGTATTTGGTCATAAATATCCGAACTATATTAGAGAAAAAAACTATTCAACTAATTACATTACATTTAGTAATTATGGAAACAAGTAAAATAAAATACCTTCTCTGAAATTTATTAGTTTTAGCTTACAAAACCCTAATTAAATTTATTTTTACAACACGTCTCGCGATCCCCTTGGGAGTCGTGACCCCCAGGTTGAGAAACCCTGATCCAACGTATACATAATAGTCGGGAGCTATACTATACATGGTTTGCCGAATAAGCTGCTTGTGTTACACAAAATATTTACTTGCTTCTTGGTGCGCGTAAACGTGGGTTCAAGTCCGTGGGGGACTATTGAAGAGGGTGGTTCAGAACAGACTTTAGCCAAAAATATATGCCACGTCGTTAGGAGCTCAGCTGTTTGTTTAGTCGTTCGTAGCAATAACAGATAATATTTAAAAATAGTTTTTGTCTTTGGGTACTACCTTAATTCTCTTCTTCATTATATAAATATTTGTAAATCAATTCAACCACCATTTGTCTTATTTTGAATATAAACGTCATTTACAATTGGTAGGGAACGCAAATTTAACTTTCCGACGTAGCTGGAAAAGTAAAAAAAATGTTGGAAAATATGCGGTTTGATCCCATATTCATCAGCATCAAAAGTACAATAACCAAAAGCTTGAAAAACTTCGGCCATGAGAGCTACGCTGGGCAGTAAGTATTCAATGTAGGCATATTCTATACCGCTAACATAACTGCAAGTTCATGCAGTTTTTTTTCTTTCTTATTCCACAAAAGTTGAAAATGTAAATATAATTTTGATGCTAGGCGACTTTAGTCAGTAAGTCCGTTCCGAAAATTTACAAAAAGCTACACTTTCGAGTAATATAGACATATGATGACGAATTCTATTCAATCCGGAAGCACTTGCTGTAGTAGGAAACCTTATGGTTGAAGATTCGAATCGCCTGCAAGTGACGACGTTTTATATTTACAAAAAAAACTGTCAAAAGTTAAAATTTGTATTACGCTCAACTTGTCATATTGCACGAAGTGTATTAGAACTTTAAATTGCAGTTTTAACTTCTCCATTTGGTAATGACATTTTTTTTTTTTGGTAATGTTAGCTTCGTTCAGGCTGGTTTACGTTAAAATAAAGGTTGTGTCGAGAGCAACGACGGTTTTCCGTCGTTGCTTTAAGTTTTTAAAATCGAGGGTTAATTTACTAGAGCAACGATGGAACATATTCCACTCTCGCGTAGCTTGAACTGGAAGTAACAGCAACAACCACTCAGCCCATCAGATGCAGCTTGGTCTTGTAGATAAGGCGTCAGAAAGCTGATCCAAATGTCCCGGGTTCAAACCCTGGCGTCTACTTTTCGCATATTATTTTTTTAACGAAAATTAAAGTTTTTTTCGTTTTTTATGTAAATACATAAAATGAAATTTAATAAAAGTTATGATTTATAATTTTAAAAGAGGCCACTAAAAACTAGGATGTATATAAACCACCAGGGCAGGATGCACAGCGAGCGACAGGTGTGCAAGGGGGAGAGGAAAACCGTCGTTGCTCTAGACACGTCCTAAAATTAAAATACAATAAATGATGGTATCTTAATGTGGCAATACTTACCCTAAACTGGATGTTTCTAAAACTGTCATAAGATATTCATCTCATAATTCGACATGGCAAAAAGGACATGCATAAACATGTGTTTACTTACCACATAATACATACAGACAAAATGTAATACATACACTCAATGTTACATTTTCCTCGCACTTGAACTTAGTAATATATTGCTGTTCTCTTTTGTTGGGAAGATAGAGTAGAGGAAACGCGCTCAGCATTTCAATGCGAAAGTGTGTCAACATAGGTTCAAAACCTGCTCTAGCTAAACATTTTTTACAAAGAGATCGTGAATAATCTAATCATAACTTCTCATACAAAACGGAGAATATTTCCGATTGTAGAAAGAAGCACCTGAGTCATTGTAGGTAGGAAGACGATTTACGAATGTTGGTTGGAAACGTTCAAATCAAGCCTCAGGGGGTTACCAGGACACGTCATTGATCTGAAGGATAAACTTTTCATGTTATTAGTCTTAGAAAGAAAGACTATAGCATTTGTTAATCACGTGCTGGAAAGAGGCAAGCGTGGAGTATTGCTAGTGTGCTGGACTGCAAATTTGAGAACCTGGGTTCGATTCTCCACCAGCTAGTTTCTTTTTCGCATAAACTGAAGTATTCAAAGAGATATTCATCTCCCACTGGAGAACTTACGAGTTACGAAGCATCACTGGCGAGAATCAGAGTTAACAGTTTGTGTTCTTTAGCACAATGATAATATACTTTTCATGTTTTTCATTGATTTTTCTCTCTTCCTCTCTTTCTTGATGTATTGTTATCGTGTCTTCGCTGCTTCTTTCTCTTCTTCCTCTCCCTATCTCTATTCATCTTTATTTTTTTCTCTTACGTTTCACATATACTCTCTCTATTTTAACGTGTTCCAGAGCCAATTCCGGGCCACTTTCGATGACCCGGTGATAGGGCCTGACCCAAACATAAGTGACCCGGTAACCCGATTGACCCGATCTAGATAATCTATTTAACTGGGAATTTCGGCGTCGTATTTTTCGTGTTTTAGGGGTAACTACCCCCGTCCTGGTAACCCCTGAAAGAAACACTGTTCAAAGGCAATGAAATAATTAACATATCTCTTTCATCCTCTGGGTTATCATATCTACATCGAACCACCGCGTCCGAATGCGTTCGAATTTTACACCAGGCGACACAGTCCAAAACTTGACCAGCATACCCGAGAACCGGTGACCCGTTTCAGCTCTGCAGTGTTTATTCTATCTGTGCGAATTATTATAAAAAGAGGTAACGTTACGGCACTTTTAACATTATCTGCGAACTTTAAATTAACCGGTGCAATTAACTCCTACTTTATTAGTGTCGTAATTATTAGAACCTTATATTCGCAATAGGTGGAGTATATTGTGGGATGTCCAGAACAGATAATTTGTAAGATATGAGTAGAAAATGGTAACCTTTTTAGCAATTTCAATAGAAGAATTCTTTTTAATTTAGTTTGGCACCAAATTCGTTTCCATCCTCTAATTAATCAACCTTACATGTGTTCCTTTTTTCACATTGGCAATGGAGCATGTAAGGTTTACTATGCCTATAAGGAACATGTTAATTTTGCTTTTGAACATTTGTAACTTTTGGTTTTCATACAGATAAGGATGTATAATCTTGGCTATTTCTGATAGAAATTAAGCAGAAAAATTATCATTCATTCATATTCTTTTTATGTTCAATTTGCATTAGTAGTCTGGAATAGAAGGTATGGCTTACTGTATCTACTGGGTTAGTTACAATCAGTGATTCGGTGAGACCCCGGCCACTGTTGGGGGTGTCGACCCGAAACTACCCCAACGTTAACATTTTTATGGTCAATAGTTAATAGACACAGTGTAGAACTACGTACACCCTCCCAATTTTGACTTTACACCCTCTCCAATCTGAAACTACTGGCGGAATCCCTGATTACAATGTATTCCGAACCAGTACGTTCAATGAGCCCCACCGCATTTGCAACCGAACCCCGCGCAAACAAAGCATGTGTGTTACACTTTTGACATTATCCTATATGTGTCTCAAAACTCTGTAGTTGCACTGGAAACCATTAGTATTTAATCTGACCACGAAGTTTGGTCGCCATTTTGAAAGTGATGACTTAATGAATTTTTGAAGCACCCGTCACTATATTCGAATAGTTCTGAACACATATAAAATACAAAAGTCATTTCTATCTTGCTGTTAGATTTGTGGGAACTGAACTTTATAGTGTGGGAACTGAACTTAATCTTTTTTACTAAGTTCAAATTCCATACTTTTATCTTTACTTCTTCTTCTTCTCTCTCTCCTCCCCCACCTTATCTCACTCATTTCTTTGCCTCTGTTTAACAGACATCCATTTTTTTCAATGTTTCATTGTATGTTTCAATTTCTCCCTTCATCAACTTCTGTATATTGATTCGTCTCGCTTTTATTCTTTCATTTTATTGCTACTAATACATGTCTATTTTGAAAACAAAAAACAGAAAACGTGCTCATGCTATTTGCTGATTTTAGTATGGACGAGACGAAGGAAGGAGAAAGGGGGTCTGTTTACCGGACACGATTATAGGATAAGAAGGTGCCATTTGAGTTGCCTAGCTGCACGGCGTTCGCTGTCGCAATTTTTTTGATGCGAAGTGTACCATCGGTAAGAGAACCATCTGACTGTAGCCGCTCCGACGGTAAGAGACCTGATGGAATGACACTAGCTCCATGGAAAAGAGGTTAGACCTCTATTATGGGCTTTCACCTTCGCTGATACTTTCGCCATTTCAAATGTTACTCATTCTTCTTTGAAAGTGGGTTGTGCTGCTATTCGTAGAGAAGCCGATAAAAATCGAAAATACTCTAATCTACTTGCACAGTATATTTTTGTTGTGATCGCAATTGAATCAAGTGGTACTTGGGGAACGGCAGGCCTTAATTTTATTAAAGAAGTTGGTCGGCGAATACAGATCGTTTCAGGTGATGCTCGCGCGACCACCTTCCTAATCCAGCACCTCAGTATCGCAATTCAGCGAGGGAATGTATCTTCTATTCTTGGTACGTTGCCTCCTGGGAAGGTATTAGATTAGATTTTCCTGCTTTAAAGATGTTTTTTTTTTAGATTTTGTTTTGAAATTTTGTTTAAATTCAATTGTTATTTTATTATGTATAATATATTTTCCTTTCCGATTACATATATGTTTTAAATGTATATTTAATTATTTTTTAAAACATATTACACATAAATAATAGCCTGCAACGATTTACCGTTTGACTGATTACAGAACATTTTAGGATTTGGTTAAAAGCATAATTAAAAATACCTTTTAGAGACATATTTTTCCTAAACAATGCGTACTAAAGTGTAAAACATAATTTGTTTATGCATGAAAAAGAAGAAAAGCATGAGGCGCGCCAATTGAAGAATTTATAAAGTGATTGTGTATGAGAGAGCGCCCTATGCTTTTGTTTTTTTTCATGCATAAACGATTTTTTTTTCTTTTACTTTTTTTTAGAAAGATTTGTTTAAGATATGCATGTCTTTTTCTCAAGAAGCTTCAATAAAACGCCATATTTTTCTATGGCTTTAATTAAGTTGTCAAAAAAAATATCTAAAAGCACCTTTCTAATTCACGGGATGAAGGAGAATGTTTAGAATGTGACTCTAAAAGCCATTGCTAATTAACTAATTAATTTTCATTTTTATTTAAGGCCTCCAGGTATCTACAGATAAGTCAAAATATATTAATAAGGAAAGTACAATTTATTTTTACTAAATGAGTAGTAATTTTTAACTTAAGAGGAAGGCCTAGGAAGATCATAAAATCTAATTTTAAAGACCTTTCTTTTTCCTGCAAGTACTGCGGACCATCCGGACTCTCACTGTCAGACCTTCGATACAGAATCTGTCCCGATTTTATTGAAAAGAAAGTTGGCAACCGTGCTGGGCACTGAGTTACTTGGTTGAATCTTACAATTTGAAATATTTGGCAAAACAGTACTAAAAAATAACAATTAACTTCATTCTCGTCTGTTGATGGGAGAGATTAAGAAAAGTAGAGGGCCATCTTTTCAGTAGTAAAGCAAACGATCGGGTAGTGTAAGGACAAGTGGGGAATCATGCCCCGTAAAAATTCAAGGGAAGTGATAGTTTTGGTACAAATATATAGTTTTCTAGATTTTTTGATTTTTTCCGATTTCAAAAAATAATAATAAATCGCTTATTTACAACAGTTTTTAACTTCAGGAAATGGCTGATTTTATCTTTATCTTTACATCAGAAATTTCTCCATAATAATTGTACTACTAATGGACCAATCCTTATGAAACCACCCAATACTGGTTAAATTACCATTTCAAAAAAAAAAATTCTTTGGGGTAATGTGGTCGCCACTGATAAATGAAAAAAGTAGAAACTCTTTTATGCGTAATTTTGTTAGATCTTTACTCTGGAGAACTAATCATCAAATAACTATTTATTTTTTAGTCGTTATGCGAACTATCTAGATTATATCTGATGCAATAATCATTATTGAGCAGTCGCTCGTTCAGCTCTTATCGTTCACTTTGTGCGGTTTTTAATTAAGCACTTCTGAATCTTCTGTAACGATGATCACCAATTCCAATGCAGTGGTAGTTGTTGCGGTGGAGAAAGTTAGAGATTTGCAAAAAGTTGAATGAAGTCCGTGTTAATTGTACTTATATTTTGGGGGTCGGGGTGGGGAATTGCGTGGGAATGGATGGCTAGACTATTCCACCCAAACTTAGTATTCTGATGGAGTGAACAATCCTATGGTCAGGTGATCCAGCATTGAGGAACGACACATTATAGTAAAATTTATTTTTTCAGTTGTATTTAAACCCCTAGCTATTGCTTAAGGCTAGCTATTGCTAACAACATAAAGGGCCACATGCTAAGTAGTTCCGCGGGCTGCCCACAGAAAACCTGAGAAACCCTTGACCATTTTGTGTTGCACAGTCATCCCGTAGGGCTGAAAGAGACCCGCGCATCAGGGGCTAGTCGTGGGAGGATCGAACCCCCCGTGGATGTTCCGTGGGTAGTGTGTATATCTACACATCATGATTTTATTTATGTATTTATCGAAATATATTGCATTTTAGCCACGAGTGTTGCTTTAACAATAAACAGGAAAGTACTATAAGTAATTTACAAAACAAAACTTTTACGATCAGACAATTTATGTTAATTATTATATAATTTTAAAACATCTGCACAGTGTTCACGTGCCGTCGTAATAACATTGTTATAGTCTATCGTGCTGCTCACTAGATGTCAGGCAGAAAGATAAGTTCAGTTCAATTGAGCCTGTAGCTGAAAGAGCTTTCCTTAAAAGTAAGCATAATTTATCGAACAGATCTATGATTCTTTTAGAAAATAATATGAGTTTTAGAAGAGAATAAGAATATTACAAAATGCCAGGTTAGGATATCAGGTAAAGCTCCATTCTAATAAATTGACAATCTTTTTACTCTTAACTTTTACATGTAATTTCATATGTTTTCTCTTTTAGATTAATTCAATTAGCCACGATAGGCCTTGGGCCGGTTAGGTTTAGTCAGATATGGAAACGTAAAAGGACCATTAACAGATTATGGTGGAGCAGTTTCCGATATTATTTTTTTTAAATACGCTTCCTAACTAGTATAGTTGTTAATAAAATTGCAATGCCCTTTCTGTAATATAAAATGTTCTATTTATTCTCTCATTTCTCCTAACATACAATTTCCTGATTTATTTTTTGATGCTTTCAAATAATTTCCCATGATTACATATTTCTTTCTCTCTCTTTCTCAATTTCTTCTTCTTTTTGTTTACAAATTTGATACCAATGCCTAATTAAAGATGAATGCTTTTTCTTTTCTGATAACATGAAAAAAGCTTATTGATACTTCTTCATTAGAGTTATATTCTTCGGGTATTTTCCACCACACATAATCTAATAATAGGTCTGAGCCATAGTTGCCTAAAGACATTAAAATAAATTCAAATTCAACATCTCCTAATTCTCTTTATTAGATGCTGCATTGGTAACTTTACATTCACTTTGTCCTTATTTATTTCCTGCATTTAGAAAGATATGCCCCTCTTTTTACGAATACGAAATCACTTTGGGCTTCCAAGTTTCCACCGTTTCCTCTTCTAGCTAGAAACAATCAAATAAATAACAAAACGATCGAACGCAACGTAATTGTCTACTTTTCCTACTGTTTTTCTAGCCTCGCTGTGGGTCGATTTTACTAAACAAGCCGGCGTCTCAACCGCCGCCGTGGGATTCCGTCGGAAAACACTGTGCCACAGTAACACAAAGTGAACCCGCTGGAACGGGGCGCCCACGGGGCAGTTCGACTGTGCATATGGCGCCAAGATACCCTACATTTCTACTTTGTTTGGCCGTGAGCAAAACGTAAGTTCAGCGAGTTTTCAAAACTAACGTCAGGTGACACTCGGGGTTAATAACATGGCTGTACCTGGTAAGAGAAAGCGGTACTCACTGTATTTTGGCTTCACCACGTTGTATATTTAATTATAACAGGACTGTCAGATTGAGACCGCATTGGGTAGGGTGGATGATCACTGTCCTGATTCAGCCACCTTCAACCAACGTCTCCTGTAATCGCTGGACGAACACCATAACGTCCGTAATACACACCTTTTAGCGATTTCCACGATTCAACGAAGTTCATTCTATACGGACTCTAAACTTTCCAATATGCAGAAGCAGTTCTTTCAACAAACACACTGAGATTACCACTGTATTGGGAATCCCTGTAAGAGAGATTGATCACTGCTACAGAAGATTGTTCTACCATTATTTTTCACGAATTCTGATGTCAATACGGAAAAGCATCCGTGTTCTTAAAGCCTCGTAGATATTGTTTTCTTAGAGATATCGACTATATGGGAATTCGTAGAAGAGAAATTTCTCAAATGCTGCGCCATTTGTATGAGAGATTTTGCTGCCAGAATATTAATCTCCGACGGAAGAGACTATTTCCTCTGGGAATTATGCTATCCTACAAAAGAAGTAGTATATTAAATTAATAAATACCTATTTACGATAAACTCATCAGTATATGTTTTTGCCTGTAAATTAAACTTACATACCTCGAAAGATCATTAAGACGAGTAACATAACTTTCAGTACATACTGATGTATGTTAATAAAAGTGTTTATCGATTGCAGACTCGTTCTAGTCTATTGTTAATGGTAACTTCAATAATGTTATTCAGCATCTAAATATTCATAATTGCACACAATTATCTCAGATGTCTCTTCAAAAAATTAAATTAAAAATGCAGTGTCACACACACCATCTCTGGAACTCTCCTGTGAACGTTAACGTAACTACAAGGTCTGATAATTCGTCGGTCAAAAGACGAAAGGTGGTCGTATCTCAAAATCTGTATTTTTTCAGAAGTATTTTAATGTTTGCGTAAGTATAGTACGTACTGTAAGAAAGAAAGTATTAACACCACCGATTTTATTTTGTGAAGATACATTGCTGTGCTGTTGAAAAACGTTGAAATAAAATTTTTTGCTCTGTTAACAATGGCGATATCAACAATGATTTGAGATACGTATGTTCGTCCTTTGAAGCTCTCTGATAATATTTGAGTTACGTCATGACAATAGACATTTTGTTAAGGGAAAGGAAAACTATATTCATACACTTGTGAAAAGTTTATAAGCAAACGCATAGTTTATAAGCAAACACATAGTTGTTAGAAGCAAATACATAGTTTTTAGAAGCAAACACATAGCTGTTAGAAGCAAACACATAGTTTTTAGAAGTAAACACAGTATTAAACTCCTTGAGTCATTACCGTAATTAATACAACATAGTGCCACACAAAAGTGAAACAAAAATGAATCGTTGGTCTTCGATTACAGTTACAGTGAAATGCACTACAATTCAATAGTGTGAACATCAATAAGAAAAATAAAATGTTACGTTAAATATTGAAATATTGATTGAGCTACAAACAATTTGAACTTTAATCATTTTGGAAATACAAAGGTTCTGAATACACGAAATTCTATGTAATGACTGATGTAAAAATTACACATAAAGTTGGTTTGTTGGCGCTTACTACAACTCAATTAGGCAAGTTCTTGTAATAGTTAACAAATTCCATGTTTCTTTAAGCGGTACATTCCCCTCAACAAAGAGACACCAAATCCAAATACTTCTCATTGCTGATTTTCAGTTGTTGTGTGTGAAGTTTTGCAGATGTTTTTGCAACTGTAGTACGCAGTCGTTTGAGAGCAATTGCTGAGTACTCAACGTCCAAATGGCTGTTTTTAAAGTACACTGCAGTTCTTTCTTACCATCAGCTCCCTCATTGCAGTCCAGTCAACATTTGCTCCATTGGTAGCCGTACGCACAGAGAGAATTCGTATTTCATTTGCCAAACCTTTGCAATCGAGAAATGAACATGTATCCATCGAATGAAGGTGGTATGGATTTTGTCGACGAGCAAGTTTAATGATAGGAATAAGCTGAGATGGTAAAAAAAATGTCTCCAGCTGTTGCAATAGCTCCACTGATTGTGCTATGGACTGAATCGCCTTCCCTTTGACCATGATGAGGTTCAAAGAAACGGAGAGAAATTGTTTGAATGTTGTTGGCAACGTTGATGCAGTGTAACAACATTGTCGCAACAATAGAGTTCTTGTTTTGCCCGCTGCATCCATCGGCGAACAATTCCACAGAGGTGACACCATCATCGTCGAGTTTCATGAGACACGTCTACAGATTTAAAATCTCGTCAGAGCCTCGTTTGCTGTCACACTCACTCCAGAGGTAGCAGTCACATTGTTTCGATCGTAAATCATAAATAGTGAAATTATAATTGGCTAATCGACGTTTATAAAACAATTGATTTTCGTTGGAAGTAAGTAAATGAATAACTTGTTGCAAATCGAAAACAGCTGCGATTGATCTTTTACCTTCTTCATCTACACGGATCTTTGCCATATCTTTTTTTTCTCACATACAGTTTGTTTTTCCCTGATGTGTTTGTGGTACTGTTCTTCTAATCGCTCTTTGGCAGTTGTATCACCTTGACGGTATGCAGAACACAACGAACATTAGTCTTTTTTAGGATGATGAAAGGTAAGTTCATTGTGTTAAAAATGTTAAGGTACAGCTGGAACGATGGTTTGTTGGCAGTACCTTCGTATTGTGAAATGTATAAATCATACATCTTTGAAACAGTAAGGTCACTGTGAAGATATTCACGTGTGCGGGGGCTTCTGCATAGTGAAAATGTATGGATGACGAACAAAACATAAAACGACGAACAGACGTATATCAAGATACGTCTTTCCGTCTTTTTCCTACTATATCAATATGCTGAGTTACGTCCACCATATAGCACCAGTATCTTCAAATGTGTTAGTAGTTGAGTTACCTCTCTCCGTTCTATTGTGGAGCATCATAAGCGAAGTGTGATGGTGGTTGTAACTCAATTTTGTATTTTTTTGAGATACGACCTTTCGTATTTTGACCGACGAATTATGTACCAGGGCTACTGTTGTAATTCTGTTAATATTATTGACAACAATGTGCTGTATGTGCCAAATTGTAACTATGTGTTTCCTTTCTTGCAGGACCCATAAAGCTTTGGGAAAGTAAAGATATGTCTAATTCTGAAGATCGGTAATCAAAGGCACCCTGACTCCCGTTCTCATGGAACAGAGAGTGAACATTAACATCTGTAGGGAGCTCATTGAGGCCACGGAATCGACGTCAATCGTGGATTGTATTCTAACAAGCCATAAGACTTGTTGCTTTCAAAACGATCAATCATCAGAGAGAGAGAGAGAATGCATTAAGTGGAGGACACGACATTCACCAACTTCCAAAATGGTGCTCCTCCAGAAGTTGAAACACAAGCCTGTTCTGATAACACTTTTAGAAACCAGCGGCACCACTCATAGGGAACAACTTTCTGAGGGTGAAACGCTTAACTATCTTTTTATCTAGAAATTAACGATTTGCTGTTGAAGAGGATTCATCGTGGTGATCATGGATCGTTTTGAAAGCAACAAGTCTTATGGTCTGTTACAATGTGATCCAGCATTAACGGTAAGATTCCGAGGTCTCAACGAACGCCGTAGAGATGTTCATGTTCCCTCTCTGTTCCAAGAGAACGGAGTCAGGGTGCCTTTCATTATCGATGTTCAGAATTGGACAGATCTTTACTTTTGCAAAGCTTTACATGTCCTGCCAGAAAGGAAGCACGAAATTGTACTCAAGAAGGTACTCAAGATCATTAAGAAGATGCCATCAATATCAGTGCGAGATTTGGAAATTAAGTTACATCAACCGAATTTACCATTTACAGAATAAAAATCCGAAATAACATGAAGTTCTATAGAATACAGACAACCCCCAAGAAGAGTCGTTCAACAACAAAATACTCCCATAACAAGTTCAAAACAGTTGCATCGTTGGTTGATTGACAAAACGAACCACCACTGTCTTGTAATGGGTGACGAATCTCTTAAGTATGATTAAGGTACTCTCCAAGGACCTCAGTATTTTAGCACTGCGAATAAAAATACATTCCAAATGATGAAAAATCTATTTGGATTTAAATATTCCACTGCAAAGTTCTTGTATGGCAAGACATTTAGTTAATGTGGCGATCAAAGCGCCCCTTTTCTCTGCGAAGGCACCATATCTCCTACTCGGTTATGCCACAGAGTGTCTACAGAAACGTATCTTGCCTAGGAATGATGACGAGTACCCGTCTAGGATCCAAGTATTTGGTTCCATATCCCCTACCTGGGTAAAAACAGGTTCTACCTAGTACCGAGTACTACCTAATTCCAACTAGTACCCGGGATTTAACCGGTTCCACCTGGTACACGAGTATTACCCGGTTTCACCTAGTACCCAGGAATAATGGTTTACTCCAACTTGCGAAGATATTACTGTGGGGCGTATAACTTTATTTAACTTTCTACAAACACATATGGGTTCACATATGTAACTTAGGAGGAAACGGAACAAGTTGTTTACACATTTTTCATGTGACAGTGAATAATTGCCCACTTCCCCCATTTTTGTCAAGTCATGTTAGAATTAGACACCCAGTCCCTTCAGTACTTGTGGCTCAGCTGGTAATTTCACGCATTTAGTTTGGCAATGGGTAGGTACGTGGGTTCGACATACCTGGGTCTGACTAAGGTTTTCCAGGGTTTTCCACAGTTTCGCTAGGCAAATACCGTGATTGAACCTTAAGTAAGACTCTGGCCATTACCGTTCTCATCTTCGACACTAACCTATCTCGTTATGAACCAAAGATGTCAAAATAACATAAATAAATTAGAAAGAAACTTATGTTACCAAAAGGCTATAGATCAATTTGTTTGGCTTAGCATTTGGAAAGATTCTCGGAAGATAATAGTAGGTGCCCATTCTTATTGACAGTTTCCAGGGTTCTTCCTCAGTTACACCATGCAAATTCCAGGATAGTACCTATTAACTACAGAACCTGGTCGACCATCTGCCGACATCCTTTCCCCAACCCTTTCCCGCTCTCAGCCTGAGATTCACAAAGGCCATAAATATTAAAAAAAAATAACCTCGTGTTAAACATAGCACACGTATGTACCGAAGACTTCATCAAATCTAGTCTGTACATAGAATATTATTTTCTTTTAAAATGTATCCGCCTTTACAAGAAGATTGCGTGGTTTTAAAGGGCGAAGCTGGATAAGTATAGTGAAATGGCCCAAGATGAATCTTGGCACGACAATTGGGTGGTATTTAGGTACCCCCAAGATACATTAATCCCTCAAGTTTCAGCCCTCAACTCTGATTGGTTCTTGAGTAATGTCGATAAATCTGAAAAAAGTGTTTTCAATTCTTTCTCTAGAATGGCTCGATATTTTTTTTCAACTTGGATGTATGCATAGGTATATATGAAGACTTCTTCTGAAAAAAATAATAGCTCACCCCACAATTTCCACCATCAAAAAATTCGATTCAATATTTTGAGCCCCTTTTGACCTAAGAAGATCTTCGAGCACAATTATGAAAAAATAGTTTTTGGATGTCTCTTTAAGCCTAGAATAATAACTTTACTTCGGGTGCACCATAGTCCAAATTGGCCAAAACCAACTATACCTCACTTAGGCCTATAAGGGGGCAATTTCAAACATAACGTCCATTGATATAAAGGATTGTGTATTGCACATTTGCTACCTAAACGAATTAGACCCCCCCCCCCACAAAAGGCGCCAAAATATCTCAGGCCCCATTAGGTAGTCCCCACCTCCAGTTTGGGCCAGAGTGAAATAGTTAATATTCAGTAATTTATTTATCAATTTATACTCTTGTCTCCTAAAAAAAACAAACAAAAAAAAAAAAAACGTGGTTATTGTGTGAATTCGGACTTTCAGCTTTGCACCGTGTTTACACTGAACATTGTGTTTGTTATAATTAACACGTAGGCCCTACCTGCTAGCATTGCGCGAATCTACGCATTTCAAGATAAACACATATAATTCTTAGATGCTATGATCACATGTTTGCGTAAGAATTAGCGTTAAATAAAGTAATTTAAGAATACTACGTCAGGGTACTGAGGGGCTATGCTCCCCAGGACCCCCTCCGACAACAGAACCTGGAATATACCTATATTAAAACAGTACCGAATGCATCAGTGGGTGTGGGAATAAGTATAAATATATATTACAGAAACAAACTATGCCAATAGATGGCACCACATATACAAAAGAATGCAAAGAATTTTTAATTATGTATAGTAAATAATATGTAACCGTTAACGTATTGTATGCATAGTATATGAATTAATATAACAAAAAACTAAACATTATTTTTTTAAATAAAAAAAACTACTCATAAGGGGAGCAGAACTTGTGATCCGCTGGATACTAAAGGCACGTACTGGACAATTGTACTTCGAATACCGACAACCACCGCTGCAATAAAATCATTAAAAAGGCTACCTTCCATATAATAATACCAAAAAATAGAACACTAAAACGAGCGATTTATCGCGAAAAAAGAAACACTGTCAGTGAATAAATCATGTTATTATATTAAATAACTCAAACTCTCGTTCCTTCCGTAGTCTTGAAGCGCATTTTGCTACCTGCTAGTGAGTCATCTACTAGTTCACTTGCAGTCGTTACGTATTCTTTTGTCAGTGTTCGAAGCTGGGGTTTGACAGTAGCTTATTTATATTTGCTCATTCGATTTTCACTCCTACAAGATTCTGTTCTTGAAGAATCTGTGTTCTTATGACTTGCTACGTGGTTTTGTGTTTTTATGAGCAGTAAACGTACGTAGGCCTCCCTACCTACTAGTGAGTTCATATTTTGAGTGTTTGTATTTGTTGGGTGAATTGTGTTGACTGCTGATGTAATAATCAAATTGGGTAAGAAAACTCCTAAAACATATTACTCAAAATGCTACATTTGCACTAAATACATCAGGAAATCTTCTGACACACCTAAACGTATTGTATTAGCAGCAGACGTAGCTGAATTTTCTCTGGTTTTCAGTGGACAAATCGTCGTTAAAAACAGTATTTGTGGTAGCTATCGCGTGTTGAAGTATAAAAGACGGTTAGATATAAGCAGGTAGGTGAATCAAGCTCTCTAGTATCTTGTTCCCAACCAGATATTCAAGATCCATCTTTTGAAGTGAATCTCTCAGTTTCTAAAAACGTTGAATGTGTAGATATCGAGCTGAAAAGAACCATCTCTACTCATAGGCATTGCTGCGTTTGTGGTGCTGCTTATGTTCCTCTCATAGTGGTTCCTCAAGTAGCTCGTGTACAATGCCTCACCACAAGACGCATTTATATTCCCAATGGCAATCGATGCTGCACAAAGCAAATCATACACCAGCGTTTTTACGAAGAAGATTTATTCAAGATAGAAGTGTATTCGAATTGGAACACAATCCGACCATGTGAATTGAGCTACATCATACAGAAGTTGTCTGCGGGATGGGATAATCTATTATCAGATCAGATAGGAAACTTTCAGATTTCAGAGAAGAAACTCCGCGCTTTTACTGGACTAAACTGGGAAAATATTATGGAGATCCAAGAACTACTGAAGTCAATGCGTGATTCAGATAATCGAACCCTAGTACAAGCACTGATAGTGTTTCTGTTCGAGTTGAGGACTGGTAATTCTAATAAACTAATATCCTCAATTTTAGGACTAAAAGGCGAGCAGGCAGGGTCTCATTATACACAGCAAGTAGGTTTGTTCTTCGAATAATATATTTTACCTGTCCATTTTGGCTACTCAGCACTTACAAGGGAGAAATATATTTCAAGTCATACCTCTCCAATTCACAAAACGCTGTATGAAGATGCTGCAGACAAATTAATTATTAGATGTGATGGAACATACGCGTATCATCAGAAAAGTAAATACAATGGGTATCAAAGAAAGTCCTACTCCGTTCAGAAACCGAAACCGCTCTGTAAAACCCTTTACCATTTTGTAGATGATGGGTTCATCAGCAATATGGCGGGGCCATACTATGTGAAACAAAATGAATTAACAATAATGCGCAAAATGGTGAATCCTTGATTTGGATGTTCTCTCTTTATTGCTTCAACCTGGAGACATCTTTGTTGTGGATCGAGGCTTCAGAGACGTGAAAACTTACATTGAGGGAAAAGTTTATGAAGTTCTTATGACTGCAATCAAAGGCACAAAATTACAATTGTCAACTGAAGAAACAAATAAAAGTACGTTTGTTTGAAGCTACACATGGCGTGCTGGAAGAAAAGTATCGTATGTTAGATGAAATATTTAACAATAAAATGATAGCTAGTATATAGTAGCCCGTATTATAGAATTGCTAGTTTTCTACATAATAAATTCTCCAAACGTTTGATACCAGATAATCACTCAGCAAGCACCGCAATCATGACACTAAGAAGAATTCAGAAACCGAAAATACCCTAGCAGCCTTTGTTAAACAGAAGAAATTGCGAAGTAAACCTCCTTTTACATCTATTTCTCTACAGGATACTGAGGATTTTGCTCGAATAACTGAAAAAGATTTGAAACGATTGTTCTGTGGATCCTTCCAATGTAAACAGGCGATATGCTATTTGGCTGAAATGTTGGATGAAAGTGGTGATATTAGTATGCAGTATGTTAAAGACAACGACAATATATTGAAAACAACAGTACAGTCAAGACATACGCAAAGCAAGATGTACAAATGCTTCATCGAATACGTACCAAACACTGAAGGCTACAAAAGTGTTACTAGGTATTGGTGCGACTGTTCAAATGGTTTGAGAACAGTTGGCTGTTGCTCCCACGTTGCAGACATTAGTTGTTACTTTAGTTCTGGGAGATATTTGTCCAATATCCCAAAACCAGCGCAAATACTGAGCAAAATATTCCATCACGACAACATTCATGTGGTCATAAATGAAAACAGTGGCGAGGATTGAAGTACATACGACAACTTTCCTTGCATATTTGCCTTACGTTCTTTTGTTAAACAAACTGAAATACTTGTACTTCCCACATGTAACGTACTTTTAGTTTGCATTATATTCTCTTACCTTTCTTGGATGATTTTTTTTTTCAATTGTTAAAATTTTCCCACTACTCAATTTCATGTCAAATACAGGAAGCAAATAGATATATCTGAAATCTATCACCGCATCTGGTACATAAATTGTTTGCGAGAGCCACTTCTCCTCTACAGATACCCTAAGTCCCTAACTTCAGGAGCACTCCTATATATAATTAAAGGATAAAAAGAAGTAAATTGGTGTTGTCATTGGAGACAATGTTGCTTTTAAGGCGTTCTGTTTGTTTGGGTCTTTGTAGAGATTTAAAAAAAAGAAGCTTTGACCCACCACAAAGGAAATAACACCACTTGTGCAACTAGTTTTTTACCCAAGGTTTCTATTCTGACCGCATCATGAAGATTACAAAAATGGTTTCCTTCTCACTTGCTGTTGTAAATGCTTGTCAGTGAATAAAAATTGGACTTATAGATTTAATTCTTAACGGAACAAATCGACAGTTGTATGACGGAGAAGAAATGACGAAGAATGTTGGAGGAAAATATTTGATTTGTTAACATTATGAATTCTCGGGAGGTTGAAATATGTATTTGATATTCTCAGAAATAAGGAATGAACAATGGAACGTCCTTTTTACTCAAAGGGTCCCGCACCGAGCGGCCGTGGCTCAGTGATAGAGCTAAAAGTTCTGGGATCACTATCCTGGCTTGAGCCTAAGATGCTTCAAGACCATAAAATGAATTAAAAAATTCAAGGGGTCCCGGATTCGATTTCCGGTGGGGACATACGTGGTTCCGAGCCCAGGTTAAGCTTTAGGTTCCCTTGTTAGGACGTCATCTTCATCCGATGAAAGACAGTGTCAAACCACCATCGGTTCACCCCACTCAGGGACCTTCGGGCCAGAACTAGCCTTCGGGCAGAACACTCACCATCCTAAACAAACCATCTCGTGCAAAACTTTATCGCTAATATTATTGCCCGTGAAACTGGGTACTCGGGTAATACCTGAGGAACCGGGTACCCGGATACTACCCGTGGAACCGGGTACCAAGGTAATACCCTCGGAAGTTGTACTTGTTTCCTCCCCTGCTCCAGCACTCGAGTACCCGGTTCCAAAAATTTTCGGTTATTGTCATTCCCATGGAAACATCAAGATGCTGTACTATTCTGGCCTAATTTAGCAACAGGGTATTACTCCACATTGGAAGCAAATTACTTTTCAACAAATCAGGAGAAAATTGTTGAGAAGAAGTCGAATCACCCTAACATCCTTGAGCTACGTCATGTTGAGTGCTGTTGGGCACTTGGTAAACAGGTACCTCGTAAAAATGGACAGTGCGCTGAAAGATTTTGCATCGTTCAAGAAACTGAGGGTTCAAGGCAGCAAAAATGTTGATCAACAGACAATGCAAAAATTAATGACACTATCAAACAAAATGTTAGGTCATTTGCCAGAACAATGTTTACTGAAATGTTACGTTTCATCGTCACTTTTCTTTTTTGCACAAATTTGTGTTACTCATCCCCACAATATGTGCAAAACTTTCTAAGACACCATCCCCACAATATGTGCAAAGCGTTAGTTCTCCCGGGATGGCAATATTTCCAACATGGCGGGTGATGTTTTTTAATCTTGCTGCTATGTACGGAAACCTGTACATCGGAAAACTCCGAAAAGCTAGAGAGCTGAATCGAAAACTGTGAAGATCTGGAAACATTTGCTCAAACTAAATTCCTTTAATCTAGAAATTAGGCTAAAAACGTGAGTAACGAATTGTAGAAAATTTTGAAAAAAAAAAAAAAAGTTTTGATGAAATAGTTGAATATAAGGCTGCAATTTGTGGTAATATTTAGACCTACTAACTGAGTATCTGTGTAGAAAAAATAATGACGTTGAATCGCACACCCTCCTCCTCTACGAGGGTTCAAATATGGCCCTTCGCTGAAAAATGCCGGATTTTTGTCTTAAATATTTCAGATTGGTTCATGAAAACGTCTAAAAGTTAGTGTCAAGGAAGCCTTCTATATGACCAAACTACAGTAAAAATTGTAACTTCTAGTTTCAAGTGGTTTGGTCAAGATTATATAGTTTATGATAGTTAAAATTACTTTTTCTAGTAGAGATGTAATATGTAGCTACATATACACACGAAATCTGCTTACACTGACCAAATCACTTTCATGTAAAATTTTCTAATCTTTACTGTGAGTTATAAACATACAAACTTTCTTTGACACCAACTTTCAGATTTTTACATGAGGTCTCATCTGAGATATTTGCACCCGAAATCCAGTATTTTTCAGCGAAGGGTATGTTTGAACCTCTGAAGATAAAAACGAAGGTGATTGAGCTCCATGACATTTTGAATGCAGACATTCTGTAACATCTTCATATCCAACTCCTTCACATAATGAAATGAATAAAATATTTCAAAATCCTACTTCATACAATTCATTACTTATTTTCCAACCCAAGTTTTAGAACAGAGGAATTTACTTTTAGGAAATATGTTTCCAGATCCTGGACGTACATTTCTGGAGTTACACAATTTTTTATTCAGCTTTCTAGCTCTTCTTTTTTTTTTGAGATATTAAAATTTGTGTATAGTGCTGCGCGAGAAAAACACCATCTGCCTTGTTGAAACCATAGTCATCCCGGGAGAAATAAGAGAATACAATTTTTTGTGAATTTTGAACAAAAATAATAATTTACCTATATCAGGTTAGCAACACTGATTATCCGCTCATATTTTAACTTACAACATAAATGTCATGAACCAGCCCAATTGACCTAGTTATTAGCGTGTCTGACCACGGATTAATGGGTCCCAGGTTCGAATCCAGGCTCTGTCAATAATTTTTCCAAGGCCACCCAGCACTAAAAGATAGTGACGTTCACAGTTAGAGCTTCGGCTCTCCTTTCCCAACTCGTCTGGTCAGCTTGGAAGGAGTAGACCAATCTCCTCCCTCCGAGGAGAGGCCTCAGCCAATAGTGGATTGTATATGGCTGTGATTTATTTATATATCACATGGATAAAAATCAACCACCTCAAAACTAAATTCTACTGTAATGCATAATTTGTGATTTATCGAAAATCTATTTTCTTTGCCGTTGGAACAAATCCATTTTCGGGCTAGAATTTAAAACCACTGCCGAAAAAGGAGGTTACTTCGACAAATTTTCAGAGGTTTTTGTTCTGTGGAGTCCATACAGTGGACGTTAAAGAAGTGATGTTTGGTAGTTACACCAATCAGTATCTTGTGAACATATATGACTATAGACCATTCTCGTTGGTCAGAAACAGGGTTGCCAAAATGCTATTATGTACATGTCGATGTTATCTATGTTGTCGGGGTTACTTCCATACCCTCTGAAAAACAATCTGTTGTTGAAACTGAAGCCTCATGGGATGAACGTCGACAACATAAGATCATAGGTGCATTATTATAATTCTTTGACAAACGTGGAGTATCATGTTACCAAAAAGCTTCCTTTACTACAAACGTAAGTCGTACATGTACAATAGTAAGGAGCAAATGCAAAACATAAAGAAAACAAACACTGTCGCAAAGTTCCTTTTCTCTGCGATAGATCAGTTCTAATGCTCCGAGCATACCTCGCGTTTGAAGTACGAGTCCGCGACTCTCTTATTGCAGACACCACAGATACACTTGTCGCAGGAGATGCACAATACTCAGTCTGGGTCGTGGTAGTGCTCATTGTCCCATTTGCAAACGAAGCAGATGTTTTCATCCTCCCCTGTTGCTAGTGGCTCCTCAGGGGCCAATGAGCCGCTTTGCTGTCCCGATGTTCCCTGTTGCTGGTCACTGCTGACTTCTGCAATGTTACGCTCAGGAATCGCCACCTTCTTTCCACCCTTTTTCTTCCGTCTATGTTGGTTCTTAGCCTGGAACATCAGATACACCGCAAGACTTGCATCCTTGTCCTGTCGAATGGAGATGGGGTCATTGGCAATAGTCTAGGCGAACCTTTTGCAGAACCTTTTCAGGTTCGAATGGATAAAGGCCAAAGGATTTGAGACCTCCACGATTGTCTGAATTCTCCTGAAGAGCTGCGACAGCAATCCTGAAGAGTTCTCCCTTGGAAGGATGCCGATGCCTCGGGTTTCCTTCCTCCACTCCTGAAGCAGGCTTCTCCAGTGCGACTTCATATCTTGAAGGCCGCCACATCTAGCGACTGCAAGATGTGGTTGGCATTTGGAGGCGTGAAGAATACGCAATTCTCTTTGCATTTTTGGACAACTTCATGGCTGAAGTGGGATCCAAGATTATCCTGTATGACGACCTTCTGTCCAGGTTTCTCTTTGTTTTCTGGAATAAGGAGCTAGTTAACCCACAGGAAGACAGTTCTGCTGTTAAATCAGCCTGACGGTGTGCAGTCGTACTTAACGTCTGCAGGCCCACCTTTACACCAGTTCTGGTACACATTCTGGGCTTTATAAACCACGAAAGGTGGCAGTAACTCTCCAGCGGCCATTACGCAAAACATTAGGGAGATTCCGACTTGGAGTGCTTCATGATTCTCTCCACTCTTCGATATCCACCTCCCAAAGCTTTCTTGTACTTCCTAGGCATGATACCCTCTACTTCACCTGCAACACAATATATTGTGACCATTAGAAGCTTTCTTTTGTGTAAAACGCAGCTGCGAATGGGATATCCCACTACCCTGTTGAAGTAACCCCTGAAGTTGAAGTTATCCCTGTTTACAGTATATGTAAAAAGCAAAGCGTAGTTTTAAAAGATGATAAAGAAAATTTATTGCTTTGTTACTGAAAATATTAATCGTGAATAAAACCTTTGTAAATATTATTGCTTTCTTGAATTTTGTTTAGATATTTCTTTCTGAATTACCGAAGTACTTTTCCTCCTCTGAAAATTTACAACCATATACTTTGAAACTTAGTTGATCACTTTTAATCTTCAGCAGAGAAAATATGTAATTTATCATGAATAAAGATGAAACTTTTTTTTCTCAAAAAAAAAAAATAAAAGTGCCTCGAACTTTATTTCTCAATAACAGTACACAAATCTCTTCTAAGGTAACTCGGAACTTATATCAACGAATGAATCTAAAACAAAGTTGCAAGGCCAGCAAATCGCTGAATATGGAAACGAATGATTAAAGAGTCTTTTGCCAAACTTTTTCTTTCCATTGTCTTTCCCAACATTCAAGAAATAGGTCATCTTCTGTATAGGAAAGGAACAGATATATTTGTATTCCGATTAAGAAAAAAAATAGCAATACAGAATATTAGTAGAATATTACCATTTTATAGCACATTGATATTCGCAAAATGTTTAAGTTACTCAGATCGAAGAATAAGGAAAATTTACTTACTTTTAAAGAAATAAGTTATATATACGTATATATAGTGAGAAAGAGAACCAGAGTGGGGGAGAGAGAGAAAGTGAGAGACAGAATCTTTGGCTACCAACTATAGCACAATTTGCTTTTTCCTCAACAATCAAAACATACAATCAATAAATTGTTGGAATTTATTATGTGAATAACAACAATCTGAGAGGACCTTTTAGAGTAATATTAACTATCCACATACTGGGCTCGTATAACGTATATTGTTAGTTTAAAACCAATTTTGAGAAATCATAGATGCTCAGACCCTGTGGTCTGTGGCTAACGGTTTCGGGTTTCCGATCGACACCTAGAGGCACGAGGCACGTCCTAGGTTGTATATGGAACTGAAGATGATATTAATATGTCCTAATTCTTAATTTAATAAGTCTCAAGATTAGAAACAATGGTTCCTATTGCTCTCTGTTGATACTCTACGTATATCTATATTAACATTTGCTTCAGCTTAAATCCTCCTTCCCCACCCAAAGCAATTTTTCAATTAGCATGGTAACTATAAGTAATTCATTTCTAAACTTTTTTTAAGTAACCCGTCTTCACTAATTAACAAAATATATCTTACAAGGGAAATACCCCAGCTCGAACGGCCAAACCTGACTGGGAACGTGTTTAAAATAGTACGTTGTGCCTGTTTCAACTCCTATCAAAGCCATTCATTTGTAAAACTACGTGCGTGTTCATTAGCGCCGTCTGAACGTCAGCGTAATAGCTTCGCTGCCGCAAATCTGTACAGGCAGTACGACCCTGCCCGTGTCCTGCAGGTTAGTAAACTGACAGACATGAATAGGGTGAAGCGAATTATAACAGTGAACGTTGTTAAGTTGTTGTCGGAAAAGGTACGACGATCGTGTAGACCTGACAATGAAAATGTAATTGGAGTAAAGAAAAAGCGGTTTTTTACCATGTTATATGACATCACAGTGCAAGAATACTATAGGAAAGGAGATACCCATGTTGACACATGCGTGGTAAAAGTCTGCTTACGACGTTGATCCTACTGTTTCATCTTCTGATAGTGTGATTACCACTGCGTTTGAGGTCAGACTGTTGCAATGTGAATATACTAGTGAAGCTGTAGTGTGTCAACATGTTGCCAGTGTCAAGTGTGCATACGGTTCCGTTCTGCTGTTTTTTTTTTAAATCCCATCCCTTCTTTGAAACTTCACATTTGATAACAATTAAGATACTCAAATATCACAACAAAGCAACTGCTGGTTCGGGAGAAATTGAATCTGTACATACTGACTATGCGAATTTATGTATATTGTTTAAAGCAAATGTGTTTGCAGCCGTTTCCCAAATGCGTTTAGTACCTACTTTCTACATACCTTTATGTCTTGTGTTGATCTGCTTGTCGGAAATGTCGTTATTGTTTCTACAGCAACGTTGTACTTCTCACCATTCAAATATCGCTAGTAAGCACATGCGTGGTTTCACAGATCAATCGCTTTGACGGGTGGCCGAGCAGAAGCAGTTCGGCATTTTCAACTTAATTTAACTCAGTTTTAGCTGCTCGAGCTTCCCTTGTTAGAGATATACATTCTCCAGAAGCTTCCTGAAAGTGATATTATACTATCAATCTTACTGATCAGATTGCTCGCTCAAGTTTACTCGACGAACAAGGTTGTCAGTGTAATAACAAAAAATCCGTCCATCTTCACCAAGAACATACTTATCGAGCAATCTGGATAACATGTGGTGTGATACAGCCAATACAGTCGATTAAACTCAACAGGATGTAATAAACGAAGTAGACTCGAGCTATCTCGACATAAACTCGTCGAACAAACTGTTGAACTAACTGATTATTAAGCTTGATAATCTAATAGTATTTTCTGCATCTATTTCTTTTATTTACAACGCAGCAATTAGGCTCATAACTATTTCTTCAATGTAGAACAATTTAATATCATGCTATCCTTTGGAATAACACTTTAATCTAAAACTTTGAATGAATGACTATTTGTTAAAAAAATTCTTCTATCATTTTACTTCCTATCAATAGAGTAACATTTTCTATGTATCATCACAAGTTAAAGGTTATTTAATGTACATTTTGCTTAATCATATTCCATATATATATATATTTTTTTTAAAAATCTTTCTACAGTTTATATAAGTAAACCCGAACTCTGGTAATGGTCGTTGAGAATTTTTCACGATATCATTTTTCTGCTTTGTGGAGGTAATTTGTCTCATTATCCTCCTGAGAGAAACATTCGTACTGGTTAACTTGTATTTATGTATCGTCTGTTCGTACATGATTAGCCATATTTTAAGTTACCACTATTTGATTTTCCTGCTTCATTTTTGGAGTAGTGTAGCTTGCTGGTAATCCTTAATAAACCAAGTCCAACAGTTGAGCATTGCGCAATGTGGTAGAGCAGTAACTTAGGTATTGGGCTTTAGGAAATCAAATTCTGGCTAGTTTAGTGTTGAAGATCTTGTAATATGTCTATTTTTTATTGCACATTAACTCCTTGGAAATTCGCCCCCCATCGACAAATCGCCTGCCTCATGCTATTTTGTTACATGCTCCAGTTTTGAAATTTTATAGATCAGCAAATTTGAAAAAAAAAAAAAAAAAGAACGAGTGTTAGTATTTCTGCAACTGAAAATAACTTCCTCTAATTGGTGATGTATGCTTCTTTCCAGGGATCTCTACGGATAACTATGATATTAAGACATTGGTAAACGATGCAGTTTGCCGAGATTTTGAACTTTAGCCTTGAAGATTGTTCACAGTGAAGATATCAAGATACGAAACGCAAAATACAGAACGTTAGCAATCGGAAAGTTCTGGGAACGATTCCAGCGACCGCCTATCCTGATTTAAAATTTTCTAGGGCTTTACCTTAGTCACACCATGTAAATGCAGGGAAGGTACCTAGCAACTAGGCCCTGAATGACTGCCTTGCAATATCTCTTTTTCCCATCCTATCACGGCCTGAGCCTGACACGCCTAAAGGCCATAAATATGTTCCAAGTCACAATCACCAGCACGTATTTTTTTCTCCTGATGTCAGATTTTTTCCAAAGTTAATGTGAATATAAGCATTCAAATGGCGTATATACCATATGCTTTAGAAATAATGGTATTAGCGACATCAATGGAAGAAAAAAGTCATTTACTGAAATTAGACTTGCTGTAAAGAAATTAAATAATTACATTGTCTTTCTGCAGTAATATATTCTAGAAGAGTGAAACACTGCAAAATCGAGAATAAAACAAATATATTGTATTTACGTAGGTGTGAAACAAAACACAATCAATCTTAAAGTAAGACATTTCGTCACGTTTGCAAATTAAATCACAATTCCTAGTGACACAAGAAGCATATCTTTCCAATGACATTAAGACTTACTACAAATTTTGAAACTTCATAGTTTCATAGCCTTCCTTTATTAGCAAACAATATTTACTGAGCATCTAGAATCATGTTCGCAGAGCATAATTACACTAATAACTCAATTCGACCAAAGCTGGAGATACCACAAAATTAGCATGGGATTTGCGAATTGAGCTCATAATGAATTATTTTTTCTAAAAAATTAGACGAGTGTCTTTTAGAAATGTATGTAATGGTATGCTAATTAAAAAGAACACTGCAAACACTGAAATTTGTATTTCAAATATATGACTAATTCCTTGAATATAAATGTAGCGCAGCACAATAAAGTAAAGCACAACATAGCCCTGATATGTGCCATACAGCACGTGGAATGCTTGCAATGAGGGCGTTAATGGGGTCAACGGGAATACGTTCCCACTCCCCTCGAAGGGCAGCGCAGACGTCTGCAATCATGGTTGGAGGTGGCTGCCTGGCTTTAATTTGCCTTCCCAATGCTTCTCACTCTTGTTCGATGTGGTTTAGGTCATCGGAACTTGCCGGCTACTCGATGTGCTGGATGTCCTCTATTTGAAGAAAGGCCACCTGTTTCAATTACGTCGTGCAATTAGTGTCGGATGACGGGTTGTGACCCATGGGTGATCTGGTATGGGTCGCCGTCGGACGTCTTTGAAAACTACGCCAATTTGCTCAACATTCAACGCCTGCGTGACCTCTGTCTGTGTTCGTCCCACTTTTAATGGACCGATTATCCATCCATACAAAATAAGGTCCAAGTGGCGTCCTCGTTCCATCTTTCAGCACCCAGAACTCACTCACACCACAGGCAAACATTCCAGAACTTCACGCCAGCATTAATTTCACTGAGGTGTTGCGCTCCGTTCTGCAGTGGGCGTGCACCATGTGCAGGTGAGTCGCTCAAATAGCACTAATGCCTGTGTGGCGATGTTGGTAGACTTCGCTGTGTTACATTACTAGCATATGTTGCCGTTCTTGCATGTTTAATTCATTGATTCCCCGGTTTTCGTTATCAAACTATACTTTTGGGCATCAGTATATTTACATGTATGAAAAAATAATAGCTCAGAATTTAAAGTTTGCTTATTCTTTAAAATAGACACACTAATAATTTAACAAACAAAAAGGGTAAAAAATACTTCGTTGTTATTTAGGATGTAATATGAACACAGCAGTCATAGAAATAAAATGTCACTTTCTTTAAACAATTGTTTATCGTTTTAGTTACTTTGCTCGTTATAGCTCTCAAGAAATTTAGAAATACATTTTATTAAGCTAATTAGCCTGAACCAAAGTTGTCTAAAAGCCTTAAAAATGAAATTCTAATTTTAATTAAGCCAACGTTTTGTTTTAGAGATTTTTTCTTTGATTTTATTTGTTCTTCCTGAATAAGTTGTCCACGTGCAATGAAGGAACCCCGTGCTTGATTTTTATCCTGAAACCACATAAATCAGTGCTCCGAATCCGAACTTGTCCTTACAACGTACAAATGATACTCAATCAAAGGCAATAGTAAACTACCATCAGTTCACGAAGTCCAGAGACCATCGAGACATAAACGTGTCTGAAAACAGTAAATTTACTATCGCGTTTTTTGTCTTAATGAAAAACTCATGTTATTGTTAGCCAAAAAAATGCCTGAATGAAGTGCTTTCTTCGCAAATAGTTTTAAAATGTATGAACGTTGTTAAGAAGCGTCTTCTTTTACTAATAGCTTAAGAATATAAGTTAATAAAAAAAAATGTTTATTATTATGAACCATAAGTTAGATGGAAATTGTAAAATGTTAAGAAGTTAGTGGCCTTGAAAATTAGAAGTAAAATAAAGTGTAGCAATATTTTTATTACATAAACGAATTCAACTTGTAAGCTAAATTATGAGAACTGTTTTCTTCTTTGAAACATATAAAGATGAACATACTTGAAACTTACGCTCTTTTTCTGTTAACTTGAGTGCGTTTGTTTAGAATCTTTTGTAGAACGATAATTTCATGTTATCATGGCGTAATCACTTTGCTAACTAGAATAAATATTCTTTATTCTGTGTTTTCAACATATGCTCTAATGGTCCTTAGGTAACCTTCACATTTAGTGCGATATTTAATGAAAAATCATGTTTCTTGTTCAGCTTCATCTGGGGATCTGTCCTTTTCTTGCACACTTAAGAGTAATAAACTTACACATCAATTTTAATTTTAGAAATTATTTAATTCGCCTTCAATCAATACACTATCCTTTTAAAACATAGAAGTAGCTACAATGACTAGCTAAATGTATTTACTAAATATCTTAGCAACCTTCTTTCAATGGATTATGTGGTAATGCAGGTAATTTGCGGATCGTTTGTTACCTTGTACTATTTTGCGTCATTTTGAAGACCTTGTTTAAATTTTATTAAATACGGTTTCTCGACTATTCTGTTAATTATTGTATTATTTACTAGTATATTTTCATAAAAGATCCTTTATTTTTTTAATAACATTTTAAGAAATACAAACTTTTTATCTGAATTCTTTGTACAAAATCCTTTCTTTCTGATACACAAAGAACAGAAGTATTGTATGGGTTCAATAAAGAAGTGGCACATATTGTGTGGTTTCACGGCTTTTAGCCTATTGTTATATTTTTAAAGGCACTCTAATACGACAAACATTAACGTTTTCTAGAAAACGCAAAATTTCCCACCGTAATAGATTATAGATACTTCATTCATTCATACACTTTGCGCACTAGAAGTAAAAATCTAGAACAGAGTTTCTCAACTTGGGGTCGCGGGATGTGTGCAAAGGGATCGCGAAGGAGGGTGAAAAAGTAAATTAAACTACGGTTTTGTAGGTTAAAACTAGTACATTTCAAAGATTTTTTAAAATTTATTTTGTTTGCTGTTTTTAATAATTACTAACGCAATGTAGTTTGCTGAATAGTTTTGGATAATAAAATTAGGATATTTATTATAAATACAGGAAATATACTGTTATGTTTTGAAATGAAATGTAAATATTACACAAAATAAAATAATTGTTGGTCGCCGGCGGTTAGAAAGCATGGTGAAAGGGGGTCGCTGGCTAGGAAGCATGGGGAAAGGAATCGTCGGGAAGAAGGCATGGTAAAAGAGGGTCGCAGGATGAAAAAGGTTGAGCGAGACACACTGATCTAGAATATATATTTCATTATCATCATATTCAGCCATATTATATCCACTGCTGGATTAAGGCCTCCCCCTTGCCTTCCCACATATCTCGGTCTGCTGCTATCCTCATCCATGTAACTCCTGAAAAACGCTTG
>JAGDQP010003154.1:61232-88862 GCA_022664845.1 Lepisma saccharinum
CTCGGTCTGCTGCTATCCTCATCCATGTAACTCCTGAAAAACGCTTGATTTTATCTACCCATCTTGCATTTGGACGTCGTCTCGGTCGTTTTTCTCTCTACGAATCCAATGTAGTACATTTGATGTCTATCTTCCATCTGTTCGCCTAGCTATGTGACATTCCCATCTCTACTTCATCTTCTTCGCAGTCTTGATTGCATCTTCTACCTATGTCTGTGCGCGAATCTATTCATTTGTCTTCTTACCCCTCTTAGTTACTCCTAGCATGCATCTCTCTATTACTCTTTATACGACTCTTAATATTTGAGCCGTTTGCGCATTCAATGTCCAAGTTTCAGAGCCGTACATCCTCACAGGTAAGACACATTGATTATAAACATTTACGTTTAAGAAACGTTGGGAGTTTGCTTTGGAAAATAAAGTGTTGTCTTCCAAATGAACTCCACGCCATTTTGCATCTATTTATTTTATCAGTTAACTTGGCATTCGATTTTTTGAGCTTGCCTCGGTAAACATACTCATCAACTATGCCTATTGTCTATCCTTTAATCTTTACTTCACTCTTCTCAGCATGTTGATTGTACATAACTTTCGTTTTCCTTAAATTCATTTTAAGGCCTATTTTCGAACTCACATTACACAACTCTTCCATTCTGGTTTGCAGTTCTTCTGCACTTGAAGCAAACAGGACAATATCATAAGCGAACCGTACGTGATGAATATATTCGCCATTGATCTTTATTCCAACTTCATTCAAGTTTAAATTTTGAAACACACTCTCCAGGACCGCAGAAAACAGTTTTGGATAAATTAGATTTTCTTACCTTACCCCTTTTCCAACTTTAAATTTTCCACTTTCTTGATGTAATCTAATGACAGATGTAGCAGTTGAGTAGATGTTTTGCAGTAACGCGATGTATGCACTTTCGATGCCTTGATGTTCCATTGATTTAAGTACTGATGCTAAGGAGACCGAATCGAATATTGATGTGTTTTTTTTTAAATCTATGAATCCCAGACATAGTTGAAGTTCATATTCATTAGTCCTTTCCATAACTTTATTCAATGCTTGCATGTGACCCATTGTGCTAAATCCACGACGAAGCTAGCTTGCTCTCTTCCCTGCTTAAAATCCAAGTCTCGTTCGATTTGATTCAAAATATCTTTGGTGAACATTTTGTATAGCTGATAGTAAACTAATTGTTCTGTAGTTTTCGACGCGTTCTCAGTCCCCTTTATTGTACAACAAAATGATGATAGCATTATTCCAACTTGAGGGTAGTTCTCTCTCCCTCAGGTACATTGAGAATAATTTAGCAACTTCCTCTTTCATCTTTTTACCACCCCTTTTAAATATCTCTACCTTGAGTCCATCTTCACCTGGCGATTTTCCGTTCTTCAGCTCTCGAAGTACTTTATGCACTTCTTCTTTCATTACGTCTTGTACTTCTACATCATTTTCTACTTCTTCTTCGGATTAATACAATCTCTGTAGAAATTCTCAAATATTTTTTATAATTTCTTCTATATTTCGTGTTACAGTCCCGTCTGCTCTATTAACTGCAATTATTTGCTTTTTCACTATCATGACCTGCTGTTTAGCTTTCTTCAGACTCTTGTTTTCCTGATTATATTTCTAACAACATTTACGTTGTATATTTGTTCATCCTCTCTTATTTTCTTCCTTACGGTTTTATTTAGCTTTATGTACTCAATCCTCCTTACGTTATTTTCATCTTTCATTTCCCTTCTTTCCTTAATCAAAAGTTTAGCTTCTTCTGGATTTTGCAATCTTTTTTTTCTTTTTGATGCCTCCTATTTTCTTGGCTGTCTCATTATCTCAGTCAGTATTTTATTTCTGCTATCGATGTCTTCTTCATTCTCTAACTCTTCCAAGGCGCTGAATCTGTTACTTAGTTCTATCTCGAATGTCTGTCTGTGTTTCCCTAGATTTTACAGATCTAAAATTGGCGGATTACCTAGTGGATTGAATATGGTTGTGATTTTATATATATATTAAATAAATCACAGCCATATTCAATCCACTGGTGGATGAGGCCCCTCCTCGGAGGGAGAAAATGGTCTACTGCTACCACGCTGACCAGACAGGTTGGGAGAGGAGAGCCTAAGCTCATACTGTGATCGCCACTATCTTTAATTCATATCAGCTCCCAAATTACATCTCGATCCTGCGTGGGCATCGTTCCAGACCCTACACGCATTGGAAAAATCTTGTTAGCGCCGGGAAAATATATATATATATATAGCAAATAAAGTAACCTAACCTTCTATGGAATATGTTCAGAAAGAAACTTTATCTGTGAATTTCTTTTATTATTATTTTACTTATTTTCAAATACCCAGTAAGAATATTCACATGATACAGATAAACATAATTACGATTGTGTTCCTTCCCGCTTTCCTCTTCAAAAATCCCTGTGGTGACCCGAAGATGTACTTGATTATTACCGTTATCTATGAAATTTAAGCTTGTTGTTTTATGCTGACTGGTTATTTTGATAGGTTTAAGTTTACAAATACGTAGTCTTTTTTAAACTTAATTTCGATGCGATATGTGTAACTCCCTTGCTGTATGCATATTTGAGATAGAGAATGTATATGTGCGGAGATATACGGCGACTGTCAGTTTCATGCGAGTCTAATTGTTGCAAAATTTCGTGTCTGGAAGATGTCTCTAGGGACACCACAGTTGATTCTGAGGTTAAAAATCCTAACGAGAAACAATCGAAAACGTCTTCATCATGAAAATGTTCGCTTGTTTTAGTTAAATTTCGTATATGTAGATTCTGAAGGGTAGCTCAAATTAGCTTCGTTTTCAAAATAATATTTATATGAAAAGGTTTGAAGTATACTTGCTTTTTATTCCTACGTGCGATGAAAAGTAAAATAAAAATGCTTTTTACTTAGGATTTAGGCAACTAGAAAAGAAAGGTAGTCTTGGTATGATCTTAAAGTATCGAAACCTTGGAATCAGATTTATCAAACAGTGTATTGTGATATTTCTGTCGACCTAGTAGTCATGTGGGTTAGGGCGCTAAGCCAGCGACTCGAAGGTCCCGAGTTCGAATCACTGCTGGTGCATGAATGTGAATTTTGGATACTTAACATCACTAATGGACTCCAGACGGGTTGAAGCCATTAATTACTAAATAGCCCTAAAATTAAAAACAAAATGTGATATTTCTGACTGTTATCATATTTGAGCTGAATACATTTTTTTTTCTAGAACCACCTTGCACTTTGACGTGTTGTCCGTAGGGGAAAGTGAACATGTTCTTCTTTATCACAGCTTTTTATAAGAAGAGGAAAGTTTATTAGAAATGCTCTTATTCAAGAAAATTAAAAATATTCTTACCGTTTTTGATAGAAACGGAAAAATACACAGAAAATGTCAATTACCTATTGGCATCCAGCAATTTTTGATAAGGTTCCTAAAAGTGAGGGGTCCTGGAAAAGGCCATGAGTGCTTACTGTATATCTGCCTTATTGGCAAAGGATTTCCCAGGAATGATGTTGTCCAGGACTATGGAAAAGAAGTTATTATTTTATTGTTGGTGTAAGGTTCGGGGAGCACGGTGGATGGTACAGTGTCCCCCAGCCAAGTTATTGTATGGTATTCTTCGCCATCCGCGTCCCATACGGTTTATCATTGTCTGTTAGGAACAGTTTTCCCTTGCGATTTACCAATGCAGGGGCCTTCTGCTGCTGTTCCTGTTGCACACGTTCAAATTGCTGCAAATACAGGTTTGTGATGATGGTTTGGCTCGGTGATATAGACACGCTAAAAATCGTACATCAATAAATATGAAATGGGACTTCATTACAAAACAAATTTGCTGGAATCCATCTCATTTTATCCTCTTTTACGTATGCTATACCTGTATAAGCCATAGAGTCTCGTTTGGCCATTAATTACGTAATATATTTTTCCTTCATTGTGTTCGACAGTGATTATATATAATAAAAGATCGGAAGAAAATAGAGAGATAGAAGAAAAGTAAATAAACATTAAAACTAGAACCTCAAAATTATGTAAAAATTGTGCCTGAATTATAGATTTTTTAAAATCTCTATACTCTCCCGTTTATTACGTATTGTGTCGGTTCAGTTATTCTTCAGAACATAACTCTTGTCACTTACGTAAATATAAACTGTTGCATTTTCAATAGCGTTGGAGGTAGATAGTAAAAATGTTCTCATACAGCAAGTACGAGGTAGGCACTTTATTTCTGAGTATTCCATCACATGTGAAATTCAGAAATGGTTACAGAAACAAAATGTCACTTACTAACGTTGGACTTTCACAAACAAATGACTGTAATAAATAGTCGGAAGAAATATACTGAATTCGTAGGAAAATAATAAAATATGTGTTCACATTTAGAGTGTTGGCCTAACAATTGGGAGGTTGTGGGTTCGATTCCAGGGGCTACGATCCTGATAGGGTTTTCCAGGGTTTCTACTCAATCACATTAAGCAAATGTCGGGATGACAGCTTCAACATAGGTCCTGGTCGACACTTTTCCGAATCCTTTCCTCTCCCTATTCCGGCCAGAGCCTTAGATGCCTAAAGATCATAACTAAAATTAATTTAAATTCACCTGTCCACTGTTTTTGAAAAGCGTAGAATAAGCATTTGAATTTCCTCGTACTATTCTTGTTAAGATTATCATAGTAACTTTTTCCCTCTAACTTTTTCACTCCTTGAGTCTTAATGGTCGAACTGATCGAGACCGTACAAATTTCTTGTAAATCCTTATATCAAAATATCTCCTATGATGCCACATATATGTGAGTGGAAAGTGTTTTTTTAATTAACCGCATACACATACATATACGTACAATCGCACATACACACGAACAACTTTATTACAATATTTTGTATCACTCAAATGTAAGAGATTAAGTTTTTATACAACAATGAAAGGCAAATAATTGGTCAACTAATGTAATTAAAAAGAAACACTATTTTATATATCATCATCAATATACTTTCAAATTCATTTTGCAATAATCAGTGTTTCATGAGTGAGTAAAGAGTAACTCGTACCAATAAGAAGGGTATGTACTTATTATCAAAGAATGTTAATAAGGGTTCTTTATCACTTAGATATCCCGGAAGAATGCTATTGTTCAAACGATAAAAAATAACAAAAGTTCTTAAATACAAATGATAATTTAAATTATCCGAGTGAACGTTTCCTGAACATAACATAAGTCGTTTTAAAATAAATATATTATGAACATATTGGCACTATCTTATTCATGGAAACAATTTGAAACATTTTCCATGAGACGTGTTATAACTTTAAAATCTATTTCTGCATTATTTATTTATTAAACACAACAGGTTAGTAGCTTAAATGTGGTGTTCAACATACATATATGACATTTTCTACATAGACACATAGATGTAATATACATATTTAAAGCTGCATGGTAACATATTCTGCATAAAGTATTCATTATTTTATATAAGAATGGAATTCTCTCATATTTATGTTAAATTTATCAATCTCAGGACATTCTTTAAGAATACAATTATATAATTAGCGCATTCTCCCAATAGGCGATATGTCAATTGCTTTACTTCTTTGGGTCGTGAGGTGGAAGACAGCATTACGCGGTCGAGTTACTCTATGCGGTACACACAGCCCTAGTTCAGATAATAAGATTTCTGAGTTGATTTTACTCTGTAAGTGTGTAGCAAAGTTAAGAGAAAATTAACTCTTCTGTTTTCAAGAGATGTAACCTGTACTTATTTACCAGATCTAAGTACTTTTCAAATTTAGAATATATTCCGGTTTCTTTGTATGTAAAGGAAATCGTACAAAGTTATAATTTCAATTTGCCGAGAGTTCTTCTGTGTATTAGGATCCCATATTATTGCAGCGTATTCTAACTTTGATCTAACATACGCTGTATGTAAAGTTTTTAAGACATCAATATTCGAGAAATCGCTAGTTAACCTCATTACAAATCCGAGGTTCCTGTAAGCTTCGCTAACAAGGCGATTTATGTGCATGTCGAATGAGAGGTTAGATTTAATTGTTACACCAAGATCAGTAATAGAATCTACTCGAACTAGTGGAGAGTCATTAACTTTGTATTCGAATTTCAAATAGTTTGTTTTTCTCGTACATGACATTATACTACATTTATTAATGTTTGTATTACACCAATTGGAGACTGCATTAATATCATCTTGTAAGGAGACCGCGTCCAATTCGGAGGGAATACTACAATAGATTTTTAAATCACCTGCAAACAGAAGTTTATTGCAGGATGTTATGACAGCAGGCAAATCATTTACAAATAATAAGAACAAAAGAGGTCCAAGATTCCATCCTTGAGGCACTCCAGAATTTACAACATATTCCTCGGTTATAGTATATTTGTAACGAACATGGTGTTTACAGTGACACAAATAGGATGCTATTTACTGGCGAAGTTTTTCTGAGAAGCTGAATGTTACAAGCTTGCTAAGTAGGATGTCATGATTAATGACATCAAAGGCTTTCGAAAAGTCTGTGTACATTACATCTACTTGACCTCTATTATCAATTTGTATAGCTACAAAATGTGTGAATTCATCAAGGTTAGTTACAGTCGATTCATTTGGCAAGAATCCATTTTGAAAGGGTGAGATAATTGAGCGAACTTGTGCGTATGAAAGTTCATGTATAATAATTTCAAATACTTTGTTTGGCTGACGCAGATATTATGGCAATCGGTCGATAATTTTTAATATCATCCAATAAGGTGTTTCAAAATAGAACGTACGATTCCATATGATTTCAATAAATTTAGAGTTTATATATTTCAGTGCATCAAATAGTATCCGTTAATATTTCACGGTCACACTTCCAAATATGTCACACAAAAGTACACACTATGATGTAACACAACCCACACGTTTTTGAATAACCTCACCTCTAATAATTAATTATAATTTTTTATAATAATGAGGTCTTTTTTTAGGTCTTGCTTGGATTCATGGTCAAGGGTATTAATTTTCAAACTATATTATTTTATTCACCTTATGCATTAGCATATACATTTTAGTTCATTAATTAAAACCTAATAAGATTATAATTAAAAATAAACAATTCCAATATTTTAGAAAATTAAAAATCAGTTATTAGATGTTCATAATAGTATTTCTTTTTCTGTAAAAAAAATACAGAAAATAAAATAAATCGTTTCTAGTCTTACAACGTGTACCGAAAATGAACAATCCTTCAGTTAATAGAATATGCTATATCTCTAAGACGTAAATATTCGTCATAAGATTTACAATCTGCTCTTTCTTTGTTTCTACTATCCTCTCCTCCTTTCCAATAAAACTTATCCCTCTCATTACAATAGATCTTACTATGCGCGTTCTTACCACATCTGCAGGAATAAAAAACAAAAAGCTAAAGTCTCTTCCTCATCAGTTGCATTGTGGTATGTTTGAATGGTTGGATGCAATCCAGCAACAACTCTTTCATCACCTGATTGCTGAGATCCATTTCCGTTAATTGCCAGCAACCAGCTTATTCTACTTACACGTATTCAGTAAAGTTAGCAAGACAACGTATGACGTTGAAAATATCTATTTTATTTGCATACACAAAGTGCACACCGGGATGTACTACACCTTAACCTAAGTTTTGGTGCGTATATCCCAACAATTAGGAGACAAATGAACTCGAAAGCCAAAAAGCAACTAGAAACTAACGTTGCTTACGGAATTTACAGAGACAGAATTTACAGACACTTCAAGATAAATACGGAAATTACAAAAAAAACAAGCACTTTCCTTAATATGACTGCTGAAGGTTAGCATAAAATCATTCAATTCAGTGTATAGAATTTTCTGTGTTCTCAACTCTCGAAACAAAAGAAATTAACCTAATATTCATTCACTTTAACCGATTCGATTCAATCTTGAACTTTCTAAGTTGTATGATATAACATTTCTTTTACTTACATGTAAAAGAAACATAATGATTAATATGTAATAATATGTCGAATTCGAAACATAACAAGTGGATGGGAGTATTTTTTTTTTCAATAAGGAAATGAACCTAAGTTTATTGGGTACTTCGTTCCATCATTTGTTTAAACATTTCAAAGAGAAAGACGGATGATATTGGATTTGCAGGAAAGAAATCGTTTGAGAGTAAGTTCATTCAAAGAAGGAAGTAATTACTATATTTTTTTTTATATATATATATATATATATAATGGGATGAGAGAACGAGAGAAGACAAAATGCATTGCATAGAAAAATAGAACACTAAATACAATTTTGGTTCAACCTGCAAAATTTTATATCCTCCATGAAGAAGAAAGCATACACATACACACGCCAACCGCTTAAACTGTTTCAAGTGTTCTGAGTACTCCCAATTATTAGAACGTAAGATTGTAATTATGATTAGAGCAAATATTAAATTTTGATTCGAGGAAGACCAGAATCTGTTGACATAAAGAAAGCTCATCAACTTGAAAATGGACTAATAAACATTCATGAATCTTCATGTCATTTTATCCTCAGGAGGTCACTTTCACTAGCATAATATTTATCAGTACTTAACAGAAGAGATGTTGGGAATTGCCCTGGAATAACATCACGTACTTTAACGTACGATAATGTATAACGTTGTGTCTTCAATTCTCGTTTGTCGTTAAATTCGCTTTGTTTTCGTGGAGATATATGTGAGAAACGTGTTCATTCGATAATGTCTCACAGTGCTGGACAACAAGAAGTAATAATAGGACAATAACAAGAAAAGCATAACTATAATAAAATACAAAGACGAAATTCCAATATCGCTTAACGTACCAGAAGTATATTTTAAAATACAACCATTTTGAATGGATGTTATTTGAACTCGTCTGGAAATCTATACTCTGAGACATTTGGCTAATGAATAGCTTGGTCGTAGGGATATAAAATAGGTTTACATTTCGCTTGTACCGAATGGATAAACCAAATTAAAACTCCTATAACAGAGACTGTTACGGTATTTCCCGCTGAATAGTTAAAAAATAAATAAAATTTGGCAGCTTTGGCTGACGGTTATGTGTTAATGCAATGCCCATTGTTTATACATAAAATATTTTTATTGGTTATGTGATGTACTCTGGGAACTCTAGTCAGGAGATTACATCAGAATCTAGTTTGGAAAGGTGTATTAGTCGTGCAATGATCAAAATATCACATCACTGAATAAATAAGGAAATATTAGCTTGTGCCAAAAGTGAAAAAAGACCTCTACTCCATATATAACTCTGAGGTAATTTTTATCATGAATAAGCTTCTGAAGTTGACGTCTTACCTGGATTAACTAAATAATATGAACTTTATATATGCCGCTGAAATTATTTCAGGGGTCGATGATAGAAAGACACCTCAGACAGGTTATTTTCAGGTGTGTATACTAAATGTCTTTGACTCCGTATGCAATACTGAGGTATTTTCTCCTGAATTGGTAAAATGAAATTTACTCTATACATGATAATGTTTTTGCTAGGATAAGATTAATAATGCTGACTTCGTACGTGACATGGGGATATTTATGACTTGATACACTAAAAACGTGACTCCATATACAATAATCAGGTCTTTCCGTATGAAGAAATTTTTTTGAAATTTCCTCTTTCCTCCATGAAGTAGAGATTTACTTAGGATATGCAGTGTTTCGTGCTCAATATCAGCTCAAAGCAGAGTGGGTGTCATGTTTTTAACGAAACAGCCAACACCGCAAATAGTACAGAATTTACGTGGAGTTATTTAGTGGAGTAATTCTATGATATGGATGTACGTCAAGGGCATCTTCAGCAGGTTGGCGCTACATGCCATACATCGAATATGTCCTTAGCGCCGATCAAAAGTTTCTTTCACGATCGGGAAAATTCCTAAAACTTGTGGTCACGAGGTCACCATATTTGAACCACCTTCTTCTTTCCGTGGGAGTTAATTTACAAAGAGAACATTAGAAACATTATCAACGGTAGTGCCAAGAGCATGTTCCAACAAACAGCAAGGAACACGAGGCAACGTGTTTAGCTGAACTGTATCTTTCAAATGGGGAGGAAATTTTCAGCATTTAATACATGTATTAAGAGTTAGATTTCAGATGTAATAACTTGTTATTTTAGATCCTATTCACGTATATGATGCAATAAGTCAATTGTACTATTGTAATCTGTAAATTTAGCTCTGATTATAATCGTCTTTATATCAATATAATATGCATTCAAAATTCGTTGGCAGTAACGTGGACAATACGAACATATTTAAGCTGTCATCTAGCGACCTTTTCATTAGCATCGTTTAAATACTAATAAAAACAAATATTTCAAAAATCATAAGCAAAAGGCCTAACTTAGAAGTCCTAATTTACTTCACATTAGTTACTATAACTAACTCTATGGCTTATGGAGCTTTTAAGTTCATCGCCGCAGTAACAAACGCCGCAGTAACTAATATTGTCCACCCAACGACGTCTCGGTCTTCCCAATGGTCTTCTTCCATCCGACCTTCCAACCAGGGTAGAACATTAGTTATTATAGATTATGTAAAATAAAATATTAAATATTTAAAGCATCTCCTGATTTTCATTGTCAGCTGTCCTGATTAAGCTGCAAGACCTTGATTCCATACTTGACGTTGATGTTTCTTTCACCTCGCTAACCAAAAGCACTTGACTAAATGTTGTTTATTAAATAAGTAATAAAGGAGAAAGAATAAATTGTGCCAGTTTTTGCTACATATATTATATTTAAAAAAAATCATGATTGCCCACAAATCGACATTTCGGAGGTTAGCTGCTATCAGGAATTCCTCTCAGAAACAAAACCTTGCAAGTACAACAAAATCTTATTTACGAGGGCTGATCCAAAATTCTGTGACCCTACTGAGAAAGAGTTGCTTGTGAGTACTGTTGCTTTAATTTAAATTTATTTGTGGCATGTAGGTATCTCATGCTCAGGCCGGAATAGGTACAGGGAAAGATTGTTGGAAGGTAGTCAGCCAGGGTCTAGTTAGCAAATTCCACCCCGGCATTCACCCAGTATGCCTGAGGAGCAACCTAAGTCTGTTACTTTAATATGCTGTGTTGTGTTCTTTATAATATACCTGTACAACATTTCAAGAATGTATAGACATATGTCTTTCTTTACTGATAAGTTTTTATACAGTATGCGGAAAAGAAACAGAACTGAAATGTGCGCATGTTGACGCGCATGCACATTGTAGGAACAATACGTGACGTCTTCTGTCGTCCTTGCTTCTGTTAAAAGTAGCGCAGAGTCCAGTTGGTGTGACGAAAATTATCCTACCAATAGAGGATAATATATTTATCGTGGAGCACTATCTTCAGTCATACGGAGTGGCGCGTCAGAATGAGTGAACCTTGGGGGATTGACTCATTCTTGGGGAATTTACACCGTTTTGGTCGTGCCAGAAACCTACCAGAGTAGCGACATTGGGTGCAGCAAGACAGAGCTATAGCCCACACCGCCAGAGATTCACGTGCCCTTTTGCAACAACACTTTAAAAATTACTTAATTTCCCGTCGAACGGCATTCCCGTGTCCTTCCTACTCCCCGGATTGCACGGTCCCCGCTGTATACACATGAACAAAATCGTTTTCCGGTCGGATGATTCGCCTAGAAGTGATCCCGAGTTACATGAGAAGATACAGGACTTTCTTTTTATCTCATTACAACATGCTGATATCATTTCAGTACTCTTTGTTTTGCCGCATACTGGAGTTCTCTGTAATGAAGATTGAAATATGGAGGAAGTTATTTCCGGGCGGTCATCAAATACAGCATCAAGACGACGCTACTGAAGAATTTAGTTAATAATGTAGGAGACTCTGCGCCAAAATACTCTACACTGATACATGTGAAGTCATAATTTGAAGCCAAGTACAGAATCATGCTGACCGCTCAGGTCGCTCAAATGGTGTCATTAGTACCGAGGGAAATGTATACATACCTCAGAAAAAAGTTGATGAGTGATAGGAGATGAACCGCAGTCCGAATAGTGAAGCTGACAGGGCTATCATACGGATCAGTGCTGATAAGTGCGTAAACCAAGTAGCCTAAATTGAAGGATCTCTTGTGGGCGAGCTGTTTTGGAAGCGAGAAGGAAGTGGTGTACGCCGCTGAATAGTAGTTTAAGAGATTTGATAAGCTTTGTGGGAGAATTGTCAGTGCTCGGGCACAGATTACAGAAGAGTATTAAATCAAAGGCAATAGATTGAAAAACAAAATCAAATAATTACACATGTATAAACAACTTTTAACCCAGAAAAATTGACAGCCTCCGTGACCAGGACCCGAACACAAATCTTCTAGATCCGGGTTTCTCTCCGGTAGCGGTGGCTGTCAATGTTTAATGTTAATTTGAACATTCACCGTACACAAGTTAATCTTGTGAAAAACATAATAACAAGCTTAAACGAGTTTATGGTAAATACTTAGACCGATGATAGTGCAATGAAGTGCAATATGATAAGAGTACATCGTGAAGACAGGTTTACCCAATGTTGTCAATTTTAGTGAGAAGTTGCTAAATCTGATGGATTTAGGGTGGTGGCTGACGACAATAATTTTGTAAAAATCGCTATCGACCGTTTTACTTACTTTGGAAATGTCTTTACAACATACTGCATCGACAGCGAAAATAGTAATCTAATCAAAAGCTGTCGGTCTGAAAAACCTTATGAGTCAAAATAACCCTGCTTGGCCTCAAAATGTACCCCAACAAAGAGGAGGCGATGGAGTAGAATGTAGTGTTTTTAATTGGTTTCAAGTGTACGTTATCAATAAATGTCTAATTCATGATAGTGCTGTAAGAATTGCAATTTCGCGGTCTGTATTCAGCAAAATAATATTTAGTGACTTTCTAGTGATTTTCAACGCTTAATCTAGCGATATTTTATCATGAGCAGTTGGCAACAAATATATCAACTTAAACATAAGTATTGGTATACAAAGTGAATACAAAGACAATAGTAAACATCCGAGTTGGATATATTTGTTTTCACAAAAGTATATATAGTGTGAAACATCAATCACCAAAGGTTGTATCGTCAACATATTGTAAACGGTCTAGAAAACTGAGGTCGATGTATTCAAATTTGATATCGATTTCTAAAAACTTAGTCTCGCTGAAACGTTCGGCTTTAGAATAGATCAAATACGATAAGATAAATCGATATCACGGGATCCAAATCTGATGTTAGTTACATTTTATCTTCTGTCTTTCACACGCTAGCAATGTATACAAACTGAATGTAAATAAAGTATGATTACCAAGAAAATCTTGCAGGATTAAATCTACAATATATATATATATATATATATATATATATATATTTAGGACTTTGAACTTAAACTAGATGTGAGGAATCAACATCCTGAAGGCAATCACGCTGAATCAAGGAATTCTGCACGGACAGAAACTATATGCTGAACATACAGGAGTTCCTGTAGGTCGAGCATTATTGCTAGACCTGATAGAAAAGTTTGTTAGATCGCCACAAAAATGTTCAGAACTTAGGATAAAATTATTGTAAGAATGTGTCTGTATAAGTGCATCATAATCCTGATTTTGTGTGATGTTTGCAATCTTACAACCAGAAACAATAAGTTAAAGACATGTGCCATTACCTGCATTCTCATTATGTTACTAAGGATAACTCGCTGAAAGAGTAGTCGGGTTTCGAACTCTGAACCCCAACCCAGAGCTTCTCGAATGCACATCCTACACAAACAAGGTGCATGAATACTGGCTTATGAATGATAATTATGTCTAAGAATCTTGCGGAAAAAACAACAACAACAACAAAAAAAAACAACAACAATCATTTCTTGGTTTAAAATCCTTAAGTAATATTTAGTCTGAAAGAATTAGGAATGTTCTGACACCTACTGGAGTAAATCCTTTATATTAGCAAAATACACCGTTGCCATTTTTTATTGAATTTCATCACTGAACTGTAATTAATTGTTAAATATGCCGTGTTTTGACACTGATATATTTGTACAGGGTGTTGAAAAAATTACTGGCAATCCTATCTCACGAGAGTCCTGATGTGAAAATAAGAAAACGATCATCGATCATTGAGAGTGCACGAATGCTTTCCTTCTGCCCTATAGCTGCCCAAAGAGTGGGGAAATGAACTCCAGAGGCGCCTAAGTTCTACCTTTTGTGGTATTGTAAATATCAAGCTCTAAATTTAATTACCCCATGCTTTTAGCGGTCTCTACGCCTACAGCGCCGTAACAAAGAATATGTACACCCTTGATGATTTAAATTACTTGAATGTAAAGAATTTCGTGATGTGTTGTGTGAGAGAGAGAGAGTTGTACTGTGATGCTATGAAAGAAAAAGCCAAGGGTTTCCTCAGATAAGCATTACAAATGCTGGTTTGGAACCTTCAAAATATAGGTCCTTGGCGATTTCTTTTATACATCCTTACCATTATCACAATCCCAGTATGAACTAAAGTTGCCACACGGCCATAAATATAATTCGATTTAATGCAACAAGCATTTAAGAAACTCATACTCATCACTTTCAAATAGAACTGTAGCATCTCTAAACGCTTTTACACTTAGAGTGAGAAGACGTAAGAAAATAACCTGTACTTTCCACATTATAATACTTAAATACACATAAAAACCCAAGTTGCCCTTTGATCTTGATCATTATTTGAATTATTATTAACGTCCTAAACAAGCTGATGAATATCTAAGGTCGGGACTTATAGTTTCTGGCAAAATAGGTTCCAGATCTGTTCAATGGATCCTGGCGGGAATTGAACCCGTAATTACGCTCACAGTAATCGAGCGTGCTAACCTCTTGGCTCCCCGAGGTCTGTTTGGTCCTGTATCGTTAGAATTATCATAGTGTTCAATAATAATTACTCTACACTTCAAAGTTCCATGTACGCTGGAGATCTCAACTTCGTATGGAAAATCAAGCATGTTTCGGATCTACGGTAATAATAATTTCCGACCTTAAAAGCTGTGTGTTCATTTCGAATAAAAGATACAATCAGACAGAAAATTACCCTACATCCTAGCAACACTAACACAGTTAGTCATTTGCTTGATAGTGGAAGTAATCTAGTATGTTCACTCCTTACCTTCAGCGAAAATATGAATGTCGTGGAGGGAGAAAAATTCTCTGTGAGCTGACTTTCCCCACCCCTGACCTTAAATTAATTTATCTCTATATCTGCTATAGTTCAGCCGTTAGATGTTGGGTGCCTATAAAGCCGAAATATTATAAAGAAAGGCTGGAGACTTTCAATAGAGCTAGATAAATCAAAGTCTATGAACCTAAATCTGAGAACACTTTATCTGTACCTACTTCAGTTGAGGCAGACGGATTGAGTAAATTAAAACATTCAAACAAAGTGTTGTGGTTCCCTAAAATGGTAGAAATGCTAAACGAATCTGATAATTTATAACGAAAATAACTAGATTGACAAAGGTTTTTCGTATACGCCTATCAGTTAAGTGCTTCTTTATTTTTGGTACAATTTTCAGTCTTCCTTTTATGTTAGTTAATGTAAGTAATCTCTAGGATCAATTCTAGATAACACTTCTACACCATGTAGGTTTATATCCAAAGCCTTCTTTCCCCCAAAAAGAAGAAGATGAAGAATAATGTCGAGTAGTTTTAATAAACGCTTTGCTTATATGCTAAGTTTCCTTTAGAAGTTTCTAACACTTGACGGTTTTTCTTGTGAGAGAATTGAATCCTGCCGAACGGGTGGCCGAGCGGTCTGCGGCGGTAGGCCATCGGCTCGGAGGTCCCGGGTTCGAGTCCCGGCAAGGGCATGGGTGTGGATTTTAACAGCTTAAGGCAAATCGTGACGGGCCGAAGTCCAAAGTTACTAGACTGGCCCATATAAAAATAAAGATTAAAGAATTGAATCCTGCAATTAATATCCAAGTTTATTCCCCTCTCGACTGCACCTTGTTTTTCCCTTGTAACACCTCAGCCATTAGATCGGCTTAGACAGAAATTTAATTCTGAGAGACAATAGACGATCATTCTCTATAACATTTGTGTATGCCTTGGTTACTTGCTTCATATCAGAAATTGTTACAGGACAAGCAACAAATACAATTGTATTCACATATTTCTCCTTACAACGTCTAGCTTTTCAATGTTATTTTCCAAATTCGTGGATAAGTAAAACGCTAGATCAGGAATTATTGGGCTATAAAATTGCATTCCAAGATCTATTTACGCTTCGTCGAATTTCAGACAGAGAGAGAGAGAGAGAGAGAGAGAGAGAGAGAGAAGGCATCAAACGGTGACGATTGTAATCCTAATGGTTCCTAATGGTTGCATTGCTTGTGTAAGTGATTATTCATCAGACGATTATACTATAATCAATAACGCCTGAGGCATTTCCCTAATAGAGAAGCTAGTTAACTGTTCATTACCTTCAGTAATTTTATTTCAGATACAAAATATAGCTTATCCATTTATCTCAGCTGCTGAAAGCACACACTAAAAAAAAAAAAAAAAAAAAAAATCTAACAGAGACTGTGTAATAGAATGACAGAGGGAAGATTATGTACGTACCTTCTTCCACATATTGTTAGTATGATTGAATGAAGGTTCATAAGGTTTACTTAATTATAAATATTTAATTTACTTGAACTAACTCATTTCATTTGGTACATCAGTCTTTCATAATTTACGATCATTCTTCATTACTCAAGATGACTCGTGTAAACTGGTACCCTAAGCTAAGAAGACACTAAATTATATACAGGGTGGTTCGAAAGTACATTTTAAAACGTATTATCTATGTGTTCCGGGTTGGAGTTACTGGTCTTCCACCAGGCGCCTCCCCAGGTGGCGGATAGGGGAATGCCGACCAGATATGGTGGGTACCGGAAATATTCCGGGGCGGACCAAAACCAGTACTGCTGCCTTGCAGTTAGTAGAGGGATCTACAAAGGCTAGGGGAAGATAACCCCGAACAAAAATATCATGGTGAGGGGAAGCAGCATCACCATTACCACTCTGAGGCTGAAGATGAATGACATCGGCAAGGCTCAGAGATGGACAGAGGGCGACATCTTGAATGTCTACCTTTACTGCGAGGTCGTAGAGCTGACAACTCTACACCGCTAAAACATGTCAAGATATAGTAACATATGGTTCATGGATTCTCCTGGGGTAAAATATTCCGGAGGTAAACTAGTCCCTCATTCGGATCTCCGGGCTGGGACTGCTTCAGTGGGCTCTATGACCAGGATTAAGAAAGACCTTAGAATAGGAACGTGGAACGTACGAACATTATACCAAACGGGCGCTCTTCAGGTGGTGGTACGCGAGACCGAGAAGTACGAGCTAGACATATTAGCGATACAAGAAGTTCGGTGGGAGGGTCAAGAGAGCATCCCACAGGGCAAGTACACGTTCTACTACGGGGGAACACAGTCTCACGATTTCGGAACAGGATTCCTCATTACGAACAGTATCCTTCAAGCGGTTCAGAATATAGAGTTCGTAAACGAAAGACTGTCGTACGTTACGATACGTACTCGATGGGGCAACACGGTTTTATTAAACGTCTATGCTCCGACCGAGGTGGCTACTGATAACGACAAAGATATATTCTACAATGAGCTAGAAAGGTTGTTTGACCGATTACCGAAGTATAATTCGAAAATTGTTTTGGGTGATTTCAATGCAAAGGTAGGGATGGAAGAAAAATATAGACCTACTATAGGCAAATACAGTCTTCACGAAAAGACCAACACAATTAATATCCTAGTCGAAAAACTCGATTTCGAAAAACTTACTGGTAAAGAGCACGTACTTTGAACACAAAGACATACACAAATACACATGGGTATCTCCTTAGGGCAAAGCTCTCAACCAGATCGATCACGTATTAGTAGACAGACGAAGACACACCAACATAATGGACGTTTGGTCGTACAGAGGAGCGGAAGGTGACACCGACCATCAATTAGTGATCACAAAACTAAGGGAAAAGTTATGCATCGCGAACAGAGAAAACAAGGGTTCAAAACAATTGAAATTCGAAGTGAAACTATTAAATAATCCGAGCATAAGAGCAGATTACCAAATCGAACTCTCAAATAGGTTCGAAATCCTAGCCGACTCGAGTAATAATAATGATGATATTAATAATGAAATTGATGTAAGTAAGATGTGGGAGGCAATTCGTGAAACAATTAAGAGCGCAGCGAAGGAACTCGTAGGTGAGAAAAAACAACAGAAAAACAAACCTTGGTTTGATGAAGAATGCATTAAACTTCATGAGGAATGAAAACAAGCAAGGCAACGATGGCTAAGTAATAAGAGCGAAGCTAATACCAACCACTACAGTAACTCGAAATGAGACGCCACACTCGGGTTCAGAAACAAAAAGCGAGAATATCTGACGCAGAAGATTCAGGAGATTGAGGAAAACGGGAAGACAAATAACATACGAGATCTATACAAAGGGGTAAACTCGTTAAGAAAAGGTTACCAGCCGAGGTTAGTAATGATTAGAAATGAACGTGGAGATCTTCAGGCGGATCCGACTAAAATTGTCGATGTGTGGAAAAGTTATTCCGACAAACTTCTTAACGTACACAGCGGGGAACAAACAGAGGAATTTGAAATCCATACCGCAGAACCGTGGATTCCCGAAACTAGCGAGATCGAGATCGAAATGTCGGTAAAGAAATTGAAAAATTTCAAATCACCAAGAATAGACAATATTCCAGCCGAATTAATTAAAACAGGAGGAACTGCACTAATCAAGGAACTACATAAATTGATCAGTGCTATATGGAGAAAGGAGGAGCTCCCAAAGGAATGGAAAACATCAATAATTGTTCCGATTTATAAAAAAGACGATAAGTCGGACTGCAATAATTACAGCGGAATCTCGTTACTTCTAACCTGTTACAAGGTATTAAGTAATATTCTGTTAAAACGTCTAAGTGTATACGTAGATGAAATAATTGGAGATCACCAATGTGGATTTAGAAGAAATAGATCCACGTTGGACGAGATTTTTGCTTTGAGACAAATTCTGGAGAAGAAATGGGAATACAATGTTCATCAGCTATTCATTGATTTTAAAAAAGCATATGATTCTATCAAAAGGGAAAAGTTATACAATTTCTTGATACGATTTGAAATTCCGAAAAAAATGGTTCAACTAGTGAAGATATGTCTAAGCGACCCCATAAGCAGAGTACGGATAGGTAATATGATGTCAGATAATTTCAAGATTCGCAACCCACGGATTGAAACAAGGCGATGCCTTGTCACCACTACTGTTTAACTTTGCGTTAGAATATGCGATTTTAAAAATTAAAGGGGACAAACAGGGACTATCATTGAATGGTTTGAATCAACTGTTTGTATATGCGGATGATGTAGATTTAATAGGGGACGATATAGATGCACTACAAAGCAACACCGATGTCTTAGTAGAAGCGTGCGATGAGATAGGTCTACAGGTAAACATAGATAAAACAAAATACATGATAACAAGCCGAAGCACAGGGAATGAAGGAATTAAGAATATAAGAATTAGAGAAGAGGTCATAGAGAAAGTAAACAAATGTAAATACTTGGGAGCATACGTAACAAGCAAAAATGAGGTCAAAGAAGAAATAAAAAGTCGCTTAGTATCGGGGAACGCATGTTTCTATTCAGTCCTTAAAACTTCTAACATCGCGATTAATATCAAGGAAATTGAAATTGAAAATATACAGAACGGTTATTCTGCCCGTAATACTTTACGGTTGCGAAAGTTGGAGTACGACCCTAGCATATGAACATAAATTACTTAAATTAAGTATCTGAAAATAAGGTTCTGAGAAAGATATATGGGCCGAAACAGGATTAGATGACTGGAGAGCGGAGGAGACTGCATAATGAAGAACTCCGCGGACTGTACGATTCACCAGATGTTGTAAAAATAATGAAATCGAGACGACTAAGGTGGGCAGGCCATGTAGCTCGGATGGGGGAAAAACGAAGATTATATTCTATCCTGGTTGGAAAGCCGGATGGAAAGAGGCCATTGGGAAGACCGAGACGTCGTTGGGAGGACAATATTAGAAGAGATCTTCTAGAAGTAGGTTTTCGTCATGAAAACTGGCTTGATACTGCCCAGGATGGAATCCAATGGCGAACGTTTGTTACTGCGGCGATAAACTTGCGAGTTTCATAAGCCATAGAGTTAATTAGTTAGTTAATTATCTATGTGTTAGTGTTCGAAATTGAATTTAATAACGGTAGCAACATGTACTATGATGATCGCTCTACAGATGGCGTCAGTGAAGATAATCTTGTTGCTCTGGATAGATGGCGTGGAAGTCTCTTTGCGATCAGGAGGTCAATGTACAAATTGAAACTATGGGGTAAACATGGTTGTCTTTCGAGCAATACAAGAACACTTTGAAGTAGTTTTGGAGATTTGAAAATGATTGTGGAAATACAACGACAATATCACCAACACCATCACACCTAACAATTGCGTGTATTCGCGATAAGTTCTAAACTGATTGTACAATTTGTGATATGCAGGAGGAATGCCACATTGTTAATGGTGATTCTTTCAGAACATTCTCTTTTGAAAGGCACTGTCATTGTATATCTATACATCTAGCTGCTACATATATACATTTTACCTTCCATTCGTAAACCGTTCTGGAATGGCTAATTTAAAACACAAGAAAATGAGGCTCGACTGCGATACCACAAAGACGTGTGTCCTTTCATCGATGGAAATTTCTCAGGCCGATAAGATGTGATTGAGCCCGTTTCTCATTCCACTGATTCCACTTATCCAGACTTTGAATTATGGGGAGCCCCAAAGTGTGTATTGTATCAAAAGAAACCAACAATATTAGCAGGACTTCGGAGAGAAATAGAAAAGACATGCGCAAGAAACCCAATGTCAACTTTGGGTAGGGTTGCTTAAGGAGTAGTTAGTCGTACTCTTTCTTGAAGTGTGTATACATTTTACTGAACAACCGTGTACTTGGACTTGAGGCTGTAGTGAATTTGTGCTTTATTATAGGCCCACACCAGAGTTCTCGAAATAAAAATAACTAGTTTGTGCTTTCATTTAATTGATTTATTGAAAGAACGGTTTCATTCTCTCATCAATCTTATGTGATTCTCATATCTAAACTATATCATATTTTACTTTGTTGCCTTCTAATTCTGAAAATAAATATCTTTATTGATTTGGGAAACAGGAAGAAGTTAAGTAATTTTAAAACTGAAGTGTTACTTTATCTAACGTTCTTTACAACCTACTGTAGTGATCGAATAAACTTCATTTCGTGAACGAAACATTGAACGTGTTTCTCTTCCACACACTCACTGATTATTTACTATTAGGAACAGATCGTTTTATTCCGTCAGTGATGGCTCCAATAGAGACCTCAGTTGTAACATATGTGCAGTAGAAACAGAAGAATTAATAATTTGGCACATCAAAGATTCAATATTTCATACTGATCTGGATAGTGACTTCACATTCTGAGCTACTTTGCCTATATTACAAGTATACTGTTTGTGAAATAAATAAATAATTCACTCAATGTTTTGACTAGGAAGTTGATAAACAAAGTGGACGAAAGTAGCTTCAAATTCCGGTTATAATTTCTTAATACACATGATTACAAAAAAAAAAAAAAAAAATGCGATACTCTTCACTCTTTTACGGAACTACAACATAACTCTCAGACTTACTACTGCTTTGCACTATGTTTTCTATAAATTTATTACCTCTGTCATAACTACCAGCAAATTATGAAGGGTAAAAAGAAAAATTGTGCACATGATTAAAACCCTGATAAAGACATCTGCAATCAGCAATCCCGCCAGAACCACCTGTGGGAGCGTCATCTCCCAAAATACTCGACAATATCCCCAACTTTAAATTTTTTGCGGTGAAAAAACGATAGAAACCATGTAAAATTCCACTTACACCCTCCCAACTTTGACTTTACACCCCGCCCCACAAACTAAAAATTCTGCAGGAAGATCTTCCTGTATATTCGGATCTTCGAAGGCTTTCAGTTAAATGCCATGCGATATGAAGTACCATATACCGATAAAATGGTGAATTGTCTATCTGGATTATCGCATCTCCTCGTTTGTAGGTGGGTTTTATGAATGAATGTATAGGGAGGTAAATTAACGTATAGAGAGAGCAGGAGTGCAGCGGCAAACTTTCATAAACGGGATTTTTTTGTAATGCGTCTCCTTCAGGTAACTTAACGGGATATATTTGGATTAAGGTGCGTTTTACAGTACACGAGTATGGAGACTTCTTTGGTGTGTGTTTTGATATTTTCGATATCGAAAATATTTTAATTGTTTTTACCAAATACCGCGTCCTGAAGAGTTATAGAATATGTTTTGAATTAGATTTTGTAGTAGTTTATTTTCGTCAAAGTTGAATGCGTTGTTTTCAGTACCATAAAGCAGCTATCACTCATTTTCTGGATTGATCATTAAGCCAAAATTCATTTGAATTAATTCCTAGTTGACCTTAAAGTGAACTCAGCTTAACACTTGCAAAGAACGATAAAAAATGGGGGTTATGTGTACATATTCAAGTGAAACCCATCCGCCTTAGCTCAGTTGGTAGAGCATTGGATTAGATTTCGGACGCTCCTGGGAAAAAGAGATCTGCGCCCTTTTATCCTGACAGAGATTTTCCAGGGGCTTTCCTAAATCTCAATAGGCATATACCGCGATTGTTCCTAATAACTAGATCTTTATCGGATCTCCCACTTCATCTCAGCCTGAGATGCATAAACAAATAAAATTATGTTCAAGTGAATCGAAATCAATTTCGAAACAATTTGATTAGTTTTATATCTTGTCTTGTCACACGCCATTATGAAGAAATGCATGTTAAAGTTAAGGAGCAAAAGGGGAAAAACAAAAAGTTCCGGATAAAATTTAGGAAGCATAGAAAAAGACTTGCAATATTCGGCTTTAATACAAATACATAATATTAATAAAATGCCAGAACATGAATATTGGCGTCATTATTTTTATATCTACGAGTAACGGAATTGAACATTTGCCAATGGATACGGATAGACTTCAGAAAGGGAAACGAGACAAGACCTTATAAACGGCATTTGGAGATGAGCAAATGACACCTTTTCATGACAGATCAACACGCCCAACACCAATAGGGAGTGACGAGCAACTTGGCTTGTATCTTTTTGACATGTTGTGTCCGTAGGCTGAAAGAACCTACACCACAACCGGGCACCCAGCCCGTACAGCTGCTAATTGGACTGATCAGACCACACTTCTAATCGCCTATCTTGAACGGTCGAGTTTTAATGTTCAGCAACCCAGACCAAGTCTATATTCTGACAGGTGATGTTAGCGGTACAACCGTTTTGCCCTGCTTATTTTTATAAGATAGTAGCTGAGGGACGCTATATTTTTTTTGATCAAAGTTAGTAGTTATTACGTGTTTGAATATGGTCATGATTTTCACCGCTGTCATTTGTTTATAGTTCAAATAATATGGAACATAGTGTATGCAGTGAATGTAATATTGTAATGATCCGCGTGCTAAGGCACGTGGTATTTATAACATAAACAATAGGGAGTTCTACAAGTGACGTAAAAAGTGTCAATAGTAAATAGCAGAAGACAATCACAGGAACAGAAGGTTGCAGCAATCGTCATACTCGGAGGAACTCGGAGGAACCACACTTTGAGGAAGTCTTGGAGACTACTATAAAAGACGGATCACCTATACATTCTGTATCACTCTTCAATGAGAGTGGTTGCCTCCTTCCCTATAACCCATTCTCACTTGCTTAGAGTGGAATATTGCCTTTATACATCCATTTGCTTGGAGTGAAATATTACCTTTATACACTCACTTGCTTGGAGTGGTGTGTTTCTTCCAAGACCTTTATACACTCATTTGCTTGGAATGGTGTGTTACCTAATTTTAACCTGTTCTCGTCTGCTTGAGACGCAACAGCCACCCGCCTTGACTGCTTGTAGTCAGGCATCAATTGCACACTCACTTGCTTGGGGTGGTGTCGCACCTCTTCCTAGACCTCTCATAACCGAGGAGCAAAGTATTATACAAAAATATAACAGGTTACGCTATAACTTTAATTTGTAATTTCGATCCCGACTGACTCATTTTATGTTTAAACTTGTACACTTTTATAATAAAACTGGTGATGGGCAAACACTCCAGTCCCGAGTATAATTGACTCTACTTAAAAAGGCACCCTTGCTATCTATAATAGCAAGAACATTACGATATTTTAGCAACTATGTATGTAGGTACAGTTCACTATTAGCCCCTGCAGTTTATTAAGTTGATACGTATTTGATATCAGTTGATATCAGTTTACAATACATATTAAAACTTGTACTGTAAACTTTCTTATATTTTGCAACCTGTTTAAAGATATTGCGGTTTGGCTTGATTATCATATTTTATTCTGATGTTTCCTTGTGAGGATAATACATTACTGACATAATAAAACAATTTCTTCTACGTATTCACTGGGTTTTTGTAACTTGTTTGGAACTTTTGTAACACATAAAAAGAACATGAAAAACATGTTTGGAAACGTTACACAATAAAAATATCTAATACCGTCACTTTGAACATCCCCGTCTTCTACCGCAGGTTATCAACAAAACACGTACTGCAAGTAGCATTCAAGCAAGGTACGAGATACTTGATAAAGATTCTTGTATCTAACAAACCATTTGAAATAAATATAACATCTAATTATGCCTTTTGTTGTTAGATTACAATGACTCATACTATCATGTTGTTCACTGTTGATATTTTCTTCTTGTGTACCATGCATATAAGAAATAAAAATGAAATACATGATTGTAGATTGTAGAAACTGAAACACTCTTCCGAAGTACAAATATCTCAAAATTTTCCCATGGCTTACGTGAGATTCAGGCGTGAACTTCATTGAACACCCATGAGAAATTGTATGGAAGATGTTGGCAAAAATCAGCATTACGAGGAAGCCATAGCTCTTCGATAAACTTATTGAAATGTGAAATTACGATGAATGTGTAAAAGCGTCGTGCAGTGATAATATATTGGTCACAAGAAAAATCTACATATTGAAGTAATGATATCTAATAGATTATGAATTGGGACAAACTTGTACATTTATTACAGAAAAATGTCTTAAATATATTAACTGTGAATCTCTGTACCAGTAAACTCTCGATTCCTGTAAAATATGTATAACGAGAAAAGAACTGTCGTATATTACTTACTGTATGTATCAATTGAACGTTAACCCTTCTTGTTACTTCCTCATTTTCTACTGGATAGTTGAACGTTCCTTTACTTGTAGTTTATTTTTGTAGGAAAACTTTAATCTAGAAATTGCAGGGTATAACTAGTTTCATGCACACAATTGATGTAACCGACTCTACTTCAGGGTAAATGCCGAAGTGTCTTCACTTTGAACAATAATTGAAAACAATGAATATATTGACCTTCTTCCAGTTAAACGTATATTCGAAAGACCAAAGAATATTAATAAATTAACTATGAAGAACAGTGAAGGTATATTCCCCCACCCCTCAGCTTTACTCATATGTAAATAAAAGGAGTCATGTGTACTACAATTTATTTTTACTATTTAACAAGATACATATAGTGTATATACGGTATTTCTGAGTTAATACAAATTATACATGTATTCTATTTATACTACGAAGGTAAAATGTACGTTAATTTCATAGTAAAGTTATGTATTTGCTAATGAACAAACTTTACTACGAAAAACCGCAATGTGTAACATTGCACTATCGTGTACATACAATACATATAGTTGCTCTCTGAATGTGGATATGTGTTCATGAAACTTAATGATATGTGTTTCATTTTAAGAGAATCTTGTAGAGAGATACAGAAAGTATTCACCACATGCTTTCTCTCTAAATCGTCTGAAGAAATTTATGTTTACATGTGAGTCCCTCATGCATACCTACCACTAAATTCTCACGCCAGGTACATCTCTCTTTATGTATATGTAACACGTGAAGCTTCACCTGTAACAACTGACGGAAGGAAGTGTCACAATGTACATGGGAATATCATAAAACGAACATCACCACATGGTACAGTAACACATGACTCTTCTAGAGCAAATATGTGTATTGCGCGGAGCAGAAAGTAGGAAAGAAATAGTATCTCCTAACAAGCTTCATTTAAGTGAGTTGTTGCAGCGTGTTTGGTGGGGTTAATAGCACTTTTTAATCTGTGGGTTCTTCTTCTCTTTCTTCTCCTTCTCAACTAAGCCAAGTACTTAAAAACTAGATTAAGTTCCTCATCACGAATAATGAAATGTTCAAGAAAAGGAAAGAAAAAGCTGACTTTCAAGGGAACGTTGAAATTCTTGAACTTGCAAAGTTAAAATTGTATGCATTTCTGGCTCATATGATAGAACATACCATCGTCAAATAACTAACTTAGCACATACGGCTTCCTACAAACAGACTCAAATTTAGACAGCATCCGCAACCGGGACTCCAACCCGGATCTCGTAGTTGCCTGCTAAGTATCCTACCATTACACTACCACGGCACGGTCAAATCTGGGCATGTCCACCGCGACCCGGCGACTGTCAATTTTTCTGTGTTAATTTCAACCTTTACCATAGATAAGTTATTTGAGAAAAAGTTAATTGACTCAAATTTAGTTTAAAAGTTTCAAGGGATTTCTCGTTCTGTTACTGTACCCAATTTTTGTCGTTCGACACAAGCTACGGAATACTCTAGTTTTCTAATGTGGATCTCCGTCTCATCAATTTCTCCGAAACGTGGGTTGGACTAATGTTATATTGAACACTTCAATTGCTTGCTTCATGATAGCAATACTCCCTATCACCACATCCCACTCTAATAGTAATCACAGATGCGTGGTGACATGTTGACAATTGCACAAAATATTTTCTTAAGAGACACATTGCGAATTAGACATTGGTTCCACCAATTCAATTTGAAACATGATCCACCACTGTGCATCTCGAACATTCGTCAAACATAAGTGAACATTTGCTGGTGTCGTAATAATCTCGTTATTATATTGTTTTTCTTTTGGTTTTTAATATTTCATGGAAACATTATGATAACAAATATTATATTGTTTTTCTCTTGGTTTTTAATATTTCATGGAAACATTATGATAATAAATATTATATTGTTTTTCTCTTGGTTTTTAATATTTCATGGAAACATTATAATAATAAACTAACTTCAAAATACATAAGTGATTAGTGGATTTTTTGTTTGATTGTACACACTCAAAATCTGCTTACATAGAAACTAAAATATCATTGTATTGAATACTTTTATTATCACTGGTAGATTTAAAAGTTTCGTTTTGTTGTGGTTAACCAGTCTTCCAAATAATAATATGCTAAATTGCATAAAACGTCATTTTCTAGCTCATGTTTTGATAAATATTACTCGGAAAATAGTTATTACTTGCTATTATGTTCTTTTTTTAGGAAGAAAAATCTACCTATTGAGAT